>JANHFL010007714.1:16708-41850 GCA_032468155.1 Oxyrhabdium leporinum
CAGACGCTCCGGCGTAAGGAGAGCGCCCGCGAAGCCCCGCCCCGCCCCCGCGGGAATTTCATTCATAAGCTGGCTGGGACGCCACCCCCCCCCCACTTCTGCAAGGTCAGCTACTCCAGGCCGGCTCTCGGGAGGGGGCGGAGAGGAGACCTTTGCCAAAACTGGAGTCATCCGCAAGAGAAGCCGCCTGTCTGTCTGTCTGTAAAGCCGCCCGTCTTCTAATCAACTCTGGGCGGCTCTCTTGATGCGAATCTGCGGTCGATGCCCCCAGTGCGGTCGGGAGCGGAGGAGGATTGGGGTTGCTGGAAAGGGAGGAAGCTGCCGCCAGCCTTCTCTGGGGAAAGGAGAGTGGTTCAAGGGTACTTTGCCTCTTGGTCGGCTTCCCTCCTCCCGGCTTCCGTCAGCTGCTTCCAAGGAACCCCCAGGGGAAGTGCAGGTGCGTCAGGCCACAAAATTCCCAGGCTGGGAAAAGTAATTTTGAGGCGAGGCAATGATCCCTTCTTGCAGCACGTCTGTGGAACCCCAAGGGTAGAGATGTAGTAAAAGTGCATCCTTCATGGACCAATTTCCTCTCCTGCAGACAAATAATTTGAATTAACTTGTGGGATGGGAGTGTGTGTGTGTATGAGTGTGTGTGTTTAACAAAATGTTTTTGGGAGGATGCAGAAGTCTCTCAGTCTATACATGGTAAGACATTGAGTATATACTGTATACTTTGGCGCAAATAAACCAAACTTTACACACCCAGCGGCTGAACAGGAAAGGGAGACACTATTGGCACCTGAAAATACGGACCCATGTGACCATCAAAATGCAGTGTCCCTGCTGGGGATCACTAAGAGGGGAGTTGCAAAGAAAATAGCCCACTAAGTTTCTCCTGGCATGATCTGTGCAGATCCAGTCACCAGAAAGGGGGATCTGTTGATCTGGAAATGATTAATGGATTGGAATCAGTTCACCTCGTTCTGCTTCTTGATGTTTGTTTATTCACGTCAGAAGCATCACAATTAAAATCAGGCATCCTATATGATATAAAAATTTAAATATAAAATACAAAATTGAAATATGTACAAGTTGAACAGATTTTGCCCAGAAACTAGCAACATTAATTGTGTTCTGTAGTGGTGCCATGAGGTCTCAAATGTGCACTGATCGGGGTACAAGGGCAGGTATATATGTGTGTGTGGTTGTATGCATGTCACCACAATTGTAAAAGGCAGACACAACAGGATTTGTTTAGGGTGTTTCTGGATATTGTTGCACCCCTGTTCAGTCTACTCAATGATTTCCATACTTCTTGATGAGTCTGTAGGATGAAGAAATAATGAGGGGGGGGGGAAATAGGGAGCAACCAAAAAGGATTTGGAATAGCCAAAGAATAATGAGAAAAGAAGATGGAGCATAGTTTGAAGATGGAGAAGGGATGAGTCAAGGTTGTGCATTGTCACAGCATCTGTTTGACTTGCATGTGGAACTGCTAGGCTAGGAAGAGCAGAAATTTGAGAGAAGCATCAACCCATGTGAGATATGCTGATGGGACCACTTTGGTGTTTAGGTCCAGTGAAAAGGAATATCTTCTTGACGATCAAACAAAGATTAAAGCTAGTCCGCTGCCTTCAAAAATAAAACAAAGGGCCCCAAATTTTATCAGTGGGCAATGTCAACCAATGCAAAGAATCAGAGAATGAATGGAGGAAGTGGCACCTAAAATGCACAGCAGGGCTGTCCACCCTTGACAGCTTTAAGACCTGTGGACCTCAATGGCTGGCTGGGGAATTCTGGGACTTGAAGTCCACAAGTCTTAAAATTGAGCAGGGTGGACACCCTGATTTAAAGGAAAGCAGCAAATAGAAAAACATCTGCTATCTGGAGAAAAACTATGACAGAGAAGGCAAAATATTGAAATGTGGAGACCTCAAACTAACAACTATGGTATATATTGTCAAGAGTATGATTTCTCAAATTATAATTCAATGGCTATGAAAGATGGGCCAGCAGAAGAAACAACTGCTGCCTTTGACCGGGCGGAGGTACCTTGGACAGCAACAGGAACGCTCAACAGCTGATGAAATAAAACCAGTCTGTGTCCAGGGAGCTCCTTGGAAAAGTCACGAGTAGTAAAGGAAAAAAGGAGGCAAACGGAAGACAAAGCGACTGGATGCCCTCAATGGTGACACAACAAGCTGGCAGAAACTCGGAGAAGCTGTAACTCTCGGGGCAAACCTCTCCCCATCAAGAGCCAACCCTGGATGGAATCAAGGGAGGAGCTGGCGCCGGGGCCTGACGAAAGCTGGGAGCATGGAAATCACGGAGTAGACTGCGCACAGGTACAATACGATCTGGAGACACCCTGAACAAATGGGGCTCTCTGGCGCCTTCTGCCCTTTGCAGCTGTGGTGACACGCAGACAATACCTACGTGCACCTGCCCTTGGGGTCTGGATCGCTGCGTGCTTGAGGACCTCATGCACCAAGACAGGATGCAGTTAAGGCTGCTAGTTTCCTGGGCAAGATCTGTTTTACTTGTAGACATCTGAAAGGTTGTATTTTATATTTTAAATGTTATGTCATATAGCACGCCTTATTTTAATTGTGATGCTTCTGATGCAAATAACGAAAATCAAGTTGTGAAGTAGTCATGGGGCAGTTTATTGATTGATTAGTCTTGCAACCTTATCAATAAAATAATATTAAAATAAAATAAAGTCACAAAAGCTGAACCACAAAATTTTGATGGCTGTTTTCAATGCTAGAATCCCAGTCAGCCTTTAAACCCCAGTTTTCGGGGGGGGGGGGGAGGAAGAAAATGATAGCCTTTCTCAATAGGATTCTGAGCCTCAGGCCCCTTCTCAAGTTCTTAACACTGAACCCTGAGCCATTCCAATTTAGACACATTGCTTTTGAACAATTTTATATTCCTAAATCTGTAGCGAGAACAAATGTCTCAGGACAACAAAGGTTTTAATAAATAACTTGGGTATTGGATATTAAAAAAGAAAGTAAAAGAGACATTTTAAAAAAGCAGAAATGGAGGAATGTAACACTTCAAGCTCTTGGCTGGAATCCATGAGAAACTCGCAAAATACAATCTTTTATTAGTATAGAAGGGTGTTAGATAGTCCTCCGCAGGCCCTTCCCACATTTCCTCAGAAAGAAGAAGCAGGGAAATATTGGCAAGGTCTCAATTTGTACATATTCCAGCTGCTTATGTCCCTCCTCCTCCTCCTCCTCTTCCTCCTCCTCTTCTCCAAGCGATGTGATGTGCCGCACAAAAATAGTTATGAATGGAAATACAATGGAAGGAGAACTACTGACATCATCCAGGTTGTGGCACCTGGGAAGCTATTTTATAACTCCCAATAGGGGTCTTAAGGTCTCTTGAGATTTAGCATACTTCTTTTGCCTTTTAAGTCTTCCATCTTTAAGTTCATTTAAAAACTTACCCTCACTTCATTGCATCGCCGTCCCTATTGTAGTATGTAGAGGCTGGGGAAAATAGAATTTTGTTTTATCTGGAAGAGTTGTTGAATTTGATGTTTTTATTTAATTAAAATTAAACAAATGAAATGGTGTTTAAAAGGGTATATTTAGGAAAGCAAGTGAAAGTAAACAAAGAAGAATCGGTCTTACAATGTGTTTCCCCAACAGAGAAATTTGGTGGATATGTTTAAAAGCCATATGCTTCTGTACATGAATATTCAAAGGTTTTCAACTATTTGCGCAATGCTACTACACATCTTTGATTTTAGCATATTTAAGCTGCTTGCATAAGGAAGCTGCTACTCCCTTGCTAGTAACTTCTAAGCATCTGACAAGAAAGAAAGAGGATTTCTTCTTACAAGTAGCACTGATCATGAGTATTGTATATTGCAACACTGAATGCATAGTAGTATTGCAGGTGGCAGGAATTGGGTTTGTCTAGTCTTGTGAAAAGGACTGGGATGACATGATAGCAGTCTTCCAATATTTGAGGGGCTGCCACAAAGAAGAGCGGGGTCAAATTATTCTCCAAAGCACCAGAGGGCAGGACGAGAAACAATGGATGGAAATTAATCAAGGAGAAAAGCAACCTGGAACTAAGGAAACATTTCCTAACAGTGAGAACAATCAATCAGTGGAACAAGTTGCCTTCAGAAGTGGTGACTTTTCCATCACTGCAGACTTTTAAGAAGAGACTGGACAGCCATTGTCTGAAATGGCAAAGGGTCCTCTGCTTGAGCAGGGGGTTGGACTAGAAGTCCTCCAAGGTCCCTTCCAACTCTCTTATTCTGTATTTCTGCACTTCTGTAATTGTATTGCGTGCACGGTGGACTGAAGATCTCTGACAGAAGTAGAGAGCTGGTTTGTTATGGAAGTCCTACAATCAGTGAGGTTTAGTACTGTCCACCTTCTGAAAGTGAGGAATTGAGAATCAAAATTCCTGGAATTTTCAAATAAAATAAAAATCTCTCTTCGTGGGAAGAGATCTCCTGAAGAACAGCACCCGATGAGGATAGACAGAGATTGTCAGATGACCTGCTCAGGATAAGGTGGCCTTCCCTAATTCTGGAGAGAAAGAGAGGCCCTCGGTTGTGGGATTTCTGTTGCTCTTACGGGCAGTTTAGGATTTGGCACTTTTTGCATTCCAGATAGTCCATTAAAGATGTTCTCTAACAGTTGCCATGAGAGTGTCTGCCAGCCTCAAAAAAGCCAAAACAAAAATCTGGGCCAAGCAGTCGGTGGACGTGAGGTTATGTGTGCTGGTGTTTTAAGGAGTATATCCAGCTTCTCATCCAAGCTGGCTCACACTTTCTCAAATGTGAGGGAACATTTAATGACCATCAGAAATAATATAGTAAAGAAAACAGAACAATGACGGGAATTAAATAAAACGGAAACCGTTAACTATTGTAAGGTCTTCCAGAAGTCAGCTCATGATGTGTGGGACAATCCACCACTCAGAGGCCTTGAAGACCATCCCTGGAGACTCAGGGGCGCGCTGTATATCCTGAGAAGCGTTTCGGACCACGTGGCGCCTCCTAGTGGTCAATGAACTGAAATTGAGCGTCAAAGTCCCCACATTCTTTCCCCACAAAGGAAGACATTTGTAACTAAACCCCCCTCCCTCTCAATCCAACTAGAATAAAATGGAAGGAGGGGGAATTCTGGTTATTTTCCTTCCAGGGGTGCTGACACACCTGCTGGAGAGAGAGGGGGGAAGGAAGGAAGGAAGGAAGGAAGGAAGGAAGGAAGGAAGGAAGGACGGACTCAAGGAAGGAAGGAAGGAAGGAAGGAAGGAAGGAAGGAAGGAAGGAAGGAAGGAAGGAAGGAAGGGTTTCCCAATGCACTACTGCTGATCTTTCTTTAAAAGCAAATACAAGTGATGAATTACTGTAAACCACCAAGGTTACTAAGAAACATGAGGGAGTTATTAATAGAGTCAGAGACACCGTAAGATTTGGAGAAATTTAACCAAAAAACCCATGGCAACCTTAGTAGTCCAATAGGAAGGATTGAATATTCCAAGTGCAGGGGGACAATGGAGTGGAGTTGAAGGGCAACTGGCATTCTGATGAACATGGCAGGAGACGATAGTTCCAGCGGATCAGGTGGTTTGCTTCTGTTCTGTGGATCGTTACGCTACGGCATAAAAAAAACCAAGTCAGTCATTCTGCTCAGCTGAAAGTTTGCTTTACAATTACAGGACAGGACAAAATGTTAGCACAAAAAAAATCCTTTCATATTTTGAATACCGTGCAAGCTGGATGGGCCACATCCAACGAAGAGGTTCAAAACCAAACCAATCATGGTACAGCCCTCCTTTCCAACATCCATGAAGGACAAAACACTGTTTTTAACTTTGCAATTGAAGGAATAAACATTTGTAAAATCTCTGACAAGTGCTCATTGGAAACTGCTTACGGACCGTTCCAGGGTTGTGAATATTTTGCATGGAATCTTTTTCCTACAGCTTTCTACAAATGAGAAGCGGGGAAGCAAGGCGCTCAATGAATCTGAATTAGGGCTAAATTTAAATAGGATGCTTAAGAAACCAAAGGCAAAACCAACAGCATCATTCAGATACGGAGAGAGAGAAACCGAATCAAACAGCATTTGATTCACGGCTCTGTCACTGCACTGGGCCGAAACAGCCCCTGTGAATTAATTTTGCCCCATTATACTTCCCTTTCAGACGTTTGAGCCGCTTTGGGGATCATTTTACCCCTTATCACGAGAAACCAGATGCGTGACACTGTCATATTTTTTTTCTCCCTCTCTCTATTTCCAAGAAGATCACAATGGATGATTGCCATAGCAACAAGTAATCGCCTCCATTCAGCCACTGACTCATCAGACACGATTCTGGTGCAAGCGAAGACGAACTTATGACACGCAGCTCAAAGTTTCCCTTCTTTGGGGGTCTCCAGAAAGGCACTGGATGCTTTTGCTCTTCATCTCTTGACTCCAGTGGAAGCAACGGAATTAGCGAAGAAAATAAAAAGAACATAGAATCGCAGGGCAGGAAGAGACCTTGGAGGTCTTCTAGTCCACCCCCCTGCTCAAGCAAGTCACCCTCTATCTTTTCAGAGAAGTGGCCGTCCAGTTTCTTCTTAAATACCTCCAGTGATGGAGCACCCACAACTTCTGGACGGAAGCCCTTCCACCGGTTGATTGTCCTCCCTGTCAAGGAATTCTTCCCTATTTCTAGGTTGGGTCTCTCTCTGACGATCTCCCAGCTGCAATTTCTTGTCCTGCCCTCGGGGACTTTGGAGAATAAATTGATTCTCCCTTCTTTGTGACAACCCCTCAAGTACTTGAAGGCTGCTATCATGCCACCCTTCGTCTTTCTCTTCATTAGACTAGGCGTATCTCTTAACCGTTCTTGCTGCATTTTAGCCTCCAGCCCCTTAAACATCTTTGTTCTTCTCTGCAGACTTTCTAGGGTCACAGCATCTTTTGGGGATTGTAGTAATCAAACTTGGGTGCAGTGTTGCAAGTGTGCCACCATTGGCGCAGTATAAAGCAGCGCGATCACCTCGTGTAATCTTGATGCAGCCTAGGACTGCATTGGCTCTTTTGGCAACTGCAACACACAGCTGGCTCATGCTTAAGGGGTCGCCTACTAGGACTCCGAGATCTCTCTCTCACGGTTACTACTGTTGAGCCATTTGGCTTTTCCTGCCTAAGCGCAGAACCTGTCGCGATGCAGTTCTGTGAAAAAAAAGTATCTGCAAATAGTCAACATCCTATATTGATACAGCCATGTTTTTAAAGTGGGTTACAAAAAACAAGCACAGAAACCCACATATGGTTTAGAAACAAAACTTAAAAAGTGGGACTCTCCGTGAAGGATGGTGTTGGCTTGGTTAACAGAATAACAGAGTTGGAAGGGACCCTGGAGGTTTTCTAGTCCAACCCCCTGCTCAAGCAAGAGACCCTATACTATTCTGGACAAGTAGCTGTCCAGTTTCTTCTTAAAAGTCTCCAGTGATGGAGCACTCACAACTTCTAAAGGTTGTTGTGGGATAATATTCCACTGAGTGATGCGAAGACCCTTTTCACCAATTCTCATGGACCTCAACTTAAAAAATGGCAGGATTCCAGGCAATGTTCTTTCAAGATTTCCAGTTAGATGTAGAAGAGAAATCAATGTGATATTTATAGTGATATACAGTGAAATATTTAGTGAATGTTTGAAGTATCCAAAGAATAGCTAGAGGATGGATATTCCCATCTGTACTTGGAATGGAGAGCTTTATTTTGCTTGATAGTAATTTTATTAAAAATTACAATTGCAAAGATAAGAACTAATACAAACTAAAAAAAGCAAAAGGATAAAAAGGAAAAATAGAATGTACAGAAAAGAAAAAAAGAGAAAGAAAAATAGAAAAGTAAAAATATGGTAAACAAATATATGAAGACATGATTTCCTCCTTCATCACAACAAATATAAACAATTTTAATAAGTGAACATCTTCTCTTCAAACGCAAGACCTGGCCTCCTATTCCCATGTCCCATTTCTTGTCTATAAACAAATCCATGAAGCCTCATCATTTCAATCATAGTCAGAAAAAATCCACGAAGGGTTACTAGAAATAACAACATGTCTATTTTAATTTTGATCAACTAAATCAACTTTATATTCCTTCCTTTTACCTTTAATGATCTTGGCCTTTAATCCCTTCAATTAATGTCCTCGAATTTGATTTCTTTTCATTTTTTTCTTTATCCCTTCTCATAAAATTATTCACATCTTTAATAATCCTCTTTTGTAAATCCAGTATAGGAACATTATCCAGGTCACTTTTTAAAAAAAAAATGTGTATCCTGTTTTATTATTAAGACATTTGCCTGTTTGAAGCTTCATTGGGTGTAGAATTCCAAAGAGTGGCCTAGATTTTATGTACAATTGAATATGGACTTTGGCATTTGGTTTTTCCTTGTTTCTGTATTTCCCTTTGACTTCTTCCATTGTGCTCATCCTGTACCTTGATAACTTTTGAGATCATATGCTATTTTATTTTTATATAGCTATGCACAGCAAAAGAGGGGGGGGAAGAGAAAATTGAATGATCCCTGCAGTCTGTTGAAAACTTGCCCCTGAATTATAATTTTTAATTTAACTAAGAAAGGAATTATTACATACATGAAGAAGAACCGTACCAAACCATACTATCAATTAATTTTATTTCGCTCATAAACCAGCATAGAATAGCATGACAATTATGCTAAAATAGGAATAAAAGTAATAACTAACCATACTAACTCTGTTTAATTAATCCCTGCAAGTCACATTCTCTCACTTCTTCTCTTGGAGATGTTCAAAGGAGCCTCAGTTGGCCTCAGATTCGGTGCCAATCAGAGGCGTCTGCAGAATGAAGTCAAAACAGTGAAGATGGGGGTGACAGCTGCTATTTGGATTTCTTGGGACCTTTTGGATGACCCTGGTTGCATAATAGATATGCATAATAAACATGCCTAGGAAAAATGGTCCATTGCGTACCTGTGGTTCATGCTCTTACCTGCCAAAAAACGATCTTCCTCACCGTTGCTGCGTTCTCTGTTGATGGTGATAAAACTTAGTTACATCTTTGCTATTGTATTTTATAATAATGCCAACAATTTTAACCATCACCATTGCGCTGAGAAAAGGAATTTATTATGAATAAATGATCGCCATAAACCCGATTGTATTTTATGACAATATTATGTGGATGGTGATAATAATTTGGTGATTATGATTATGCTAATTTTATTGGGAAACAGATGGCTTATTCAGTTAAATAAATGTATGTGTCTCTTAAACAGATGATTGTGCTGATTCAGATTGTCCTTAAAACTGTAGCAAATGTACAGGTAGTCCTCAACTTATGACCACAATTGAGCCCAAAATTTATGTTGCTAAGTGAAACATTTGTTAAGTGATTTCTGCCCCATTTTACGACTTTTCTTGCCATAGTTGTTGAGTGAATCATTGCATTTGTTAAGTTAGTAACATCTGGATCCCCTGTTGACTTTGCTTGTCAGAAGGTCTCAAAAGGGAATAGCAATTGCCCTTAGATTTATATATACCGCTTCCCAGTGCTTGACAGCTCTCTGTAAGCTGTTTACAGAGTCAGCCTATCGCTCCCAACTGTCTGGCTCCTCATTTTACTCACCTCGGAAGGATGAGTCAACCTTCAGCCTGGTGAGATTCTAACTGCCAGATTGCAGGCAGCTGGCAGTCAGCAGAAGTGGCCTGCAGTACTGCGCTCTGACCACTGCGCCACCGAGGCTCACGTGATCCCAGGACGCAGCAGCCATCATAAATATGAGTCTGCTGCCAAGCGTCTGAATTTTGATCACATGACCATGGGGATGCTGCAACGGTCATAAGTGATAAAAATAGTCACAAGTCACCTTGTAATTTTGAACGGTCACTAAATGAACTGTTGTAAGTCGAGGACTTCGAGTTTCAAAACATCTTCTTGGAGATTGATTGGAGGATGAGGACAGCAATGGGAAGTGCCTCAGGGGGAAAAGGTTTTCAACTGGGGAATTGGCGTGCAAATTTCAATTCTGCTTTTGCGTTACTGCAATTCACCCGACTTCTAATGAAACAGTACCTTTTGCAACAAATGGAGCCGGGGATCGTTTTTACATAAAAGCAGAAGTTGAGGCAGGGCTGACACAAACGTGAGCCAAGAATGTGGGAGCTACGCCACAGCCTCAGCGGTGGTTCAACTTGACTTCTAGTTTCCAAGACAAAAGCCAACGATCCCTCGCTAAGAGCCATGATGTTGCCCGCAGGCCTCATTCTCACAGTTGTCTGACACCCCAAAGGATGGAAGCTGATCATGAGGCTCTTTTGTGAAGAGACCCAAGGCCACCTGGCAAATTACCCTACGCCTTCACTTGCTCAATCAATCAATAAGTGGAGATTCCTTCGGCCACCGCTTGCCTCATAAATGTAAGTCTCTAGGGAAATCGGGCCCTTAGTTTCCAATTATCATCTAGCAAAAGTTCTGAACATTAAACCTGGACAACTCAAAAATGGAACGCTCAAAAACACAGTAGAAGCTCAAAAAACAGAAGGAGAGGAAGAGGGAAAGGGATGGAGCTGGTATTTTTAAGGGCCGTCTTCATCAAGTAGAAGTTCCTTCTGAGGTATCAAAATTCCTTTTTTGAGGTATCAAGTGTAAAAATCCTGTGTGTGTGTGTGTGTCTGTGTGTGGAGGACTATCACTTAGTTGCAAGCAGAAGCACCTGCAAGATGTATTCAAAAAATCAACATGGCAACCAAAACTGCACAATTGAAATGATGTCTCTTTATCATGTTTGTCTTGTGCAAATGGTGAACGTCAAACACACAGTCGCAACCACCATCTTGACTTTTCTGGACCCCCTTTGCTGACCCCCAATACTTGGAATCATCTTCCTGCTACCAAGAATGGTTGATAAATAGAATTAATGGGTCAAAGGGTTTGCAGTCTCATTAGGGATTTCTGGGAGTTGAAGTCCACAAGTCGTGAAGTTGTCAAGCTTGGACAGATCTGGTTTACAGTAATCATGTTTTTAGGGGGTTGCAAAGCAAGTCTCTCTTTTTTGCCCTTGTTTAGGAGCTATTACTGCAAATTCACTTGTGCAACTTTCTTCCCGTTAATCTTTTGACGGTATGTTTGTGTCTTTTGCAAAGATACTTCACGTAATACATATTAATATTTTCCGAAGCACTTTTCAATGATTTGTTATAACTTCATCTTTGTGCTCTGCATCACCATCAATCTGTTGAGTTTAAAGGGAGAATAAGAGAGCTGGAAAGACCTTGCAGGAGACCCTACACCTTTTCAAATGGTTGTCCAATCTCTTCTTAAAAATCTCAAATCACGGAGCACCCACAACTTCTGGAGGCAAGCTATTCAATTGATGAATTGTTCTCACTGTCAGAAAATTAGATTAGTTGTCTCCTTGATTAATTTCCATGCATTGCTTCTTCTCCTGCCTTCAGAGAATAGGTTGTCCTGCTTTGGAAAATAGGTTGACCGCATCTTCTTTGCAGCAGCCTCTAAAATATTGGAAGATGCTATCATGTCACCCCTACTCATTCTCTTTGTTAGATTAGAGATACCTACTTCCTGCAACTGTTCTTCATAGCTTTTTGCATCTCGTTCCCTAATCGTCTTTGTTGCTCTTCTCTGCACTCTTTCTAGAGTCTCAACATCTTTTTTATATCACGGTGACCAAACCGTTACCCAATGGTTGGAGATGTTGCTTTACTATTCCTATCCTCTTTGGCTTAACTAAGACTGACAGTGGAGAACTTGAAAGTTCCAGACTGAGAAGGAGAAAGAGGAAGGTCAGGATGGGACAGTTTTGGGAAGAGGCAGATGCTGCAGCTGATTCTCAAGGGCCAAAGGGGGGAGACGCAGCTGGTGATGAAGCCCAGAGGTCAGCCTTGAATAGCAGCTTGTCAGAGATGGGCACTGTCATTCCAGCCAGAAACGTCCTTCTGCTATTTTAACCTTCCCGCTGCCTTCAGAGAGCAACACAAATATCCAGCAGCCTCTAGAAGTTGGCAGGAACGTGGCACAACTTTGCTTTGAATGCGATCATAAGTGCCCAGGAATATTACACGGAATGTCATAGTTTTTCTCCACATCTGAAAGATGAAACAGGGTGATTTAATGACTAGAGGAGAAAATAAAGAAAAACAAAATTGCAGGACACGCTTCAATAGGCAGACTATTGACTAACAATTCTATCTATCTTCTAACGTATCTATTCTGCAAACTCTGGGAGATAGTGGAGGACAGGTGACCCTGGCATGCTGTGGTCTATGAGGTCACAAAGAGTTGACATGACTTGGCACCAAACAACAATAAATCTCTCTCTCTCTCATCAATCTATCTACCTATCTATCATCCATCCATCCATCCTTTAACCTTTATCTATTTTTCTAAGGCTGCTTTGCTTCCTGACAACTCATCCTTTTAGAGAACTTCATAAACCTGTAACTTATTTTCTTTTGCTGCAGCAATATATTTAGTTCCAGTGCTTTTAATGACTGTCATTCACGATTCTTGCTATTTTTTCCTCTTCTTTTTATGTCTGACTCAACAGTGATTACATGATGCTTTTTTTAAATAGGAGTGGGGGTGGGGGTTGAGAAGATGAAATGAGCTTGCCACAGGTTCTAGTAGCATATTTTATACACACACATACAGACACCACACAGAACTTTTCAGTCTCAGTAGAAATCTTGACACATTTGAGACAAAAATTGGAATTCTCCCCTGTCGTGAATTTCAAGAAGTAAAATTTTATTAAACTCAGAGCAATGAAAAACAGTGGGATTCCATGACAGTGAAGGCAATGAACTCATAACGAGCAAGAGTTTTTGCTTTTAAAAAAAAGGTGGGGAGGGGAAGATAATAAATGCATAATTACAAAACAAAAATGAAACAAGACAAAAATCCAAAACATTAAAAACGGGGGATAGTGGAAGGCTACACAAAAGACAGACGAAGAGCTGAACATGAAAAAAACAGTTACAGAAGAAGGTGGAAAGAAAGAAAAGGTTAAGAGGGAACCTTTGGTGGTCCTTGAATCGGCTCTTTGTGCTCATGCTAACAGCCCCCCCCCCATGGTTATTTGGGGGTTAGAGTAAAGACATGTGGGTTGGTGGGCCTGGAATCCCATCTCCTCACACCTGAGCAGGCTGTGTAACAAAAGCGAGTGTTTTTGCCTCAAAGGGGCTCTTGAACTGTGTCCCAGAAGAGCCACGAGGTCCAGGAACAGCAAGGAGCAGGCCGTTAAGAGGCTCTCGGGTCGGAGAATAGAGTTTAACACGGCACTTCTTTGACCGGGAAGAGAGGTTAGAACCTAAAAACGTTTTTTTTTTATATCGAAAATTTTATAAGATGGACAAACTAATTGTATTACTATTTTGTGATTAATATCGCCATGTCTATCGTGATGATTATTACGCTGAATGTTGTATCTCTCCTTAAAACCGACTGTGCCCAGGCAACACGCTGCTCAGACAGATACGGAATTCTTTATTTGTATTTTAAAAATGCATCAATAAAAGGTGCACACAAAAAGAAAGCAGAGGTTCTGAGATCCCCCATGCCCACCTCAAAAGAAGAGCTGCTGACAGCCTCCCTCTGAAGGCTGCCTCCTTCGGGCTCCCCCGTCTTGGACTGCCGTCGGCTCTGCCATAAAGCCCAGACGCAACCAGGTTGCTGCAATCCGAGACCCCGTCTGGGGAAATCCATCCCTTCCCACTTCTTCAGAGCCCTCACCTGCTGGGCAAGAACTATGTCAACAACCCCCCCCCCCTCAGGATGCCGCTATGGAGCCCTGCATGCCAGAACCACCAGGCACAGAGACAGCCACACACACACACACACCCGTGCCATCGCTCCGCTGAAGACCTAATTCCCACCGCACTGCCTGCGCCTAAAGATATCTAGCCTTGGAGCTGGACTGTATTGCTATTATCCTCCGCATCTTTCCCACTAGCTGCTCCTAGTGGCATCTTATGACTATCTGCTTTGTTGGTTGTATGCATCTTGTGATTTATGAATGTATTTTATGATTAATGATTAAACTTTGTTGCTTGCGTGTATACTGAGAAGTTATGTACCTCAGGCAAATTCCTTCTGTGTCCAATCACACTTGGCCAATAAAAAAAATGCTTCTCTTTTCTCTTCTCTTCTCTTCTCTTCTCCTCTCTTTTCTTTTCTTCTCTTTTCTCTTCTCTCCTCTCTTTTCTCTTCTCCTCTCCTCTCCTCTTCCCTTTCCCTCCCCTTTCTTTCTTTTCACAGCCCCCAGAAGTTTAAGGAGAGCATGTTATTAAAGCTTTAAAAAATCACCCAGGTTAATCTTTTGTCTTTATGAGTGGTGTGAGTTCTCCAGTTTTAACGTAGAGTAATTGTGTATGCCAGCTATCAGAGCTTTGGGGAACAGAATCCATAAAAGTAGATGATCGGTGATTGGTATTTTTAGCTCTTCCTCATAACCCACTAGAAAACCTTCCATAAACTTGTCAGCATTTTCAAATCAGACCCCGAAGATGGTTCGTTTTTGCTTCATCGCCTACTCAAAACACATAAGAAAATAACCACATTAGATATAATATTTTTGAGAGGGTAACGTCTCTCCTGCACCCTTTGGACAGAAATGTCAAGATGGAGAGTAGGAAGTGAGCAGCTTTGATACAGGTTTAAGCATCCTGGGGAAAGGAAGGAGGAGAGCTGTTCCTTGTTTCCTGCAACAAAATGCAGCGGCAACTAAGAAATTGTTATCGCCATCATTTCGCACAATTCCAGGACAAAGCCAGAGCAGGTGTCATTTATGCCCTCCCACGCCGTCTGTGCTGCGGAGCTCCAGAGGTTCATATCAGTGTTCCCCGGGGTAGCAAAAAACCGTTTTTGAAGCACAGCACCGAAATAGTGTCCTTCAAGTCAGCTTTGACTCCTGATAGCTACGTAGAATCATAGGGCTGGAATATGAATGTAGAGAGGGGATTGGATATACGTATATATCCCTAGAAAGAAGTTGGCTAGGACAAACTATATATATATATATATATGGTGTAAGTGTTGCATTAAAATTTTAGTGCAAAGAGTAACGGAGCAACCTAAGTAAGTTACATCTTCTGTCCTACAGGCTACATGATAAGCATAATGGCCAATGTGCCTATCAATCTTCAATTCCATACATGGGAATGTATTGCAAAACACACGATGAACGGTTGCAGGAACTGGGCCTGGCTAGTCTAGGGAAGAGAAGGACCAGGAGAGACAGGGGAGCAGCCTTCCAATATCTGAGGAGGGGCTGCCCCAGAGAGGAGGAAGGGGTCAAGCTATTTTCCAGGACACCCGAAGGCTAGACAAGGAATAACGGATGGAAACTGGTCAAGGAGAGAAGCAACCTAGAACTAAGGAGAAATTTCCTGACAGTGAGAACAATTCACCGGTGGAACTGCTTGCCACCAGAAGTTGTGAGTCCTCCCATCACTTGAGGTTTTTAAGAAAAGACTGGACAGTCACTTGTTTGAAATGCTGTCGGGTCTTCTGCTTGAGCAGGGGGTTGGACTAGATAACTTACAAGATCCCTTCCAACTCTGTTAATCTGTTAATGTCTCGTCTACAAAGTCAACTTGATTTGAGAAAATGCCTCTGGATCTCGTATCAACTTGAAATTTATTTATTTTTTAAAGAAAAGGCACCTGGCAGTCCCAACTTGTTTGTAAAATCCAAAAGAAGACAGTGATAAATTAGGACAGTGGAAGACCTCAGGGGCATTAAAGCACAGAGGGCAGGACAAGAAGTAATAGGTGGACAGTTGTTAAAGAGAGATCCAATCTAGAAGCGAGGAGAAATTTTTTGACTATGAGAACAATTAGTCAGTGGAAGAGTTTTCCTTCAGAAGTTATGGGCGCTCCAACATTGGAGCTTTTTAAGAAGAGATTGCTCTGGCTTGAGCTAGAAGACTAGAACTTGAAGAGGTCTCTATTGTAGAAGAGTAGATGGGGAAACCTCTCTTCTATTAGCCTTTTTGAAATGGAGATTTGTGATCACCATCGTACGTCTCACTCCCATCCAGATGTGACTTATAATACAAACGTCAGTCAGTTCTGTCTCCCTTTAGCCTAAACGCTGTAGCCTACAAGAGGCCACCCTGTTTTGAGTGACAGCTTCCAGCTTCTGCACGTTGTCATTTCCTCCGTGGTCCAGATGTGCAGAAGAGCTTTCCTCCGCATTTCAGGAGAGTCACGGAAACCCGGGCATAACAAGCCATGCCTTCCAGATGTGTTGTCCATCATGGTTTTATATTCTGGGAGATATTAATCCAAGGTTGGGGGCACATCTAAGGGTTATTAAGGACATCTGCAATGTGCTCTGAACGCTTATGACTCAAGCTGATCAGCAAGGCAAGCGAACGGTCCCATTAGAACTGCATAAATGCAAATGAAATCTGCCTTCCAAGCAGACTTCATCTGCATTAATGCCGAAGAAAGAGAAATCCATCATTTCTACTCTAGAACAAAGGGAGCTAAACACTCAGATGCCGTGGCCAGCTTCTAAAATTCCACATCCCTGGGAGATTTGGACAATACAGATTGTCCTCAACCTACGACAGTTCATTTAGTGACCAAGAAACAGATGCCTTGTCCCGAAAAACTCCTCTTTCTTTAGTTACTGTGAATTCCTGGCATCCACACCCAGAAAAGTCCCGGCAATAATCCTCCCAAGGGTTAATTGCAAGAACAGACCTTCTCAGGACTTGGATAGTTGCAAGGCCGAGAGCCTCCAGTCACAAAGCTGTAAATTAAATACCTGGCAAGGAGTCTCTGAGGCACAAAATCTGATAAGCAAAGCTTCCAAAAGAAATATGAACTATTGTCTTCTGCAACCACCACTCCCCTTTTGCTTCTATTTATTCCCCAGGGAGGGCCCATTCAGCGTCCAAGTGTGCCTTTCTTCCCGAGTTGGCCCGTTCCTCAATTGTTCTCCTCTCCTGACAGCTCTGCGCATATGCGCATCTGGAACAGGCCCCAGCTATTCTTCCTCCCCACTTATCTCCGACTCCAAAGGCAGCTGGGAAATGTTGGACCCCCGGGCCCTGCCTCTGCTTCTGACGCAGCACCTCCATCGGAGCCTTCCCCAGACTCCAGGACTGGCCCAAGTTCCTCCCCAACCTCCTCACTGTCCGAGTCTGCCACCAGCTCTGCTTGCAGCTGGCGGGCCATAACAAAAGGTGGTAAAATGGGGCAAAATTCACTTAACAAATGTTTCACTTAGACCCAGAGGTTTTGGGCTCGATTGTGGTCATAAATCGAGAACTACCTGTAAATTGGAAATGACGCCATTCAAATTTAAATTATGCTGCACAACAACGTAACTCATTTGGCATTGGCTCCGATTTGGCTGAATACCCCAGTTTGGAAACTACGGCTTACGGCTCATGTGACATGTGAACCCAACATGCTAGTTTTTTCAGCAAACCACATCCTAAATACAATGTCTGGAACTGCCTGTTACTTTGACAGTGCTGGAAAAAGCAGGTTAAAAAGAGACCGAGATGTCTTCATGTGGCATTTGAGTGCTATTTAAAAACAACAACAACAACACATACACACACACACAATTTCACCGTACGCGACCTTTATTGGTGATACCAGGGCATCATTTATTATACAGAAGTCACATCACACCATCCTCTTCCAATTTAATCCCCTTATAAATCTGTAGCAAAAGTGCACTTTTAATCTATAACATATATTTTTTTTCAATATTCTCTCCTTCTTTCAAGTCAGGTATTATTCGTAAAAACATTATCACCAAATATACAAAATACAAGCTTCGCCTTTTCCTATGCTGGGCAGTCGCCCCTGCCTTCCGACGGGGTGGGGGCTTTGCCTACGGAGCGATCAGCTTCGCCCGCCAAAGAGGGGGTCTCCAGGGTGAAGTGGATTAAGGATCTTTTGTGGTTTTGCTTGGAGACGTTTTGTAATCGAAAGTTCATACCTAATGCATGAACTGCCTTCTAGTTGTCAACAGCTATTTGTGTTAGAGATGACAACCTCCGAAGAAAATTGGACTCTGTCATGTTGGACCGAACATATCCTCACCAGTTGCCCGCCTGAAGTAGTGAGACGGTTGCAATCTGAATTATTCGAAGACACATTACGTGATGTTATGTGTCTCTGATGGAATATCACAGCTAACCAAAAGGAAACAGCTGCAATCTCATAATCTCCCTGGAGGCCCCAGATGCTCACTTTGGGTCTGAGGGTCCCTGAGGGTCTGCTCTTGGAAAGGGAGCTCCAACTTCTCCCAGGCCCCATGGAAACCTGTAGCACCTCTGATGCTCGGAAGTGGGCAAAACGCCGGGAGTCCCCTTCTCGGACATCGTCTGTGGAGTTTGGATGCTGCTGCAGAGATGGGACATCCTTGCAATGCAAGGGAAAGCTTTCCAATCAAACCAACAGATATGGACCCGAGGAAGCAAGGAAAACGTCGTTCTTTGTTACTGGCGCAAGCCAGGCAAACCTTTGGAAGTAGCAGTTTGCCTGACCTTCCAAATCCCAGATTCGAGTTCAGCCCTCGTCATTTTCTGAGTCGATTCTCTTCCTGGCAATTCCTGGCAGAAGGTGACGGAGGGAAGAGTTGGGACGAGCAGAGACCATTTCGGAGTTCTTCCAAACAGGAAGCCCATCCTTATTCCCCGTTCATGTGGACCGACAAAGACATCGATGCATTCGTCAAGGCGCACCGAGGGCTGCCGGGATCAGCTGCCGTTCACTGGCAGGGCGCTTGGGCCCCCAGGCCTTCCGGGAGGCTGCCGGGAGGGAAGAGGGAGAGGCACCAGTGGTTCCCACAGCCCAAGCGAAGGTTCTGGCGAGCCTAGATAAATCTGGCAGATTCTTCTCCACTGCACAATTTCCCCCCTTTTTAAAAAGGCTTAGAGTTATAATGCGTATCATTGGAAAACCGACGCTAAGTGTGATGCAGCCTCCCTAATACTGCCTTATTTTTCTTTCTCTCTCTCCATTAAAGCAGCAGCAGCATAAATGTGGACTGGAAAATGAGAGGCAGAGAGCAGGAGGTGATGAAGTTAAGAGGAACTCTTTTCAAGGCATCGATAGACCTTAGTTTAAGACCTTAACCCACCCCTGAATTGTTTTCAAGGCCAAAATCGTAATTATTACTTAAACCTTAAAGTTTAGAACGGTGACGTCCATTTATGGCATGCAATCCATGCCGAGAATTGCTTCTTACATGCAAAACTGAACCCTTAATAGATCCCGTTTCAGCAGAGGGCACTTTTGGCTTAGAGAAGAGCTCCGAGAAACTGTTCTTTTAGTTTTGATGCTAGATGTGACCTCCAACACTTACATCTATTTCCTTTCTGACTTCTACAGTATTGTGGTTCTGAGTCAAAATCTCTTTTTACAAAGGATTAACAGATTTATAAAGCATATAAAAATTACTTTCCAAGGAAAATTTTAAGAAAGAGACAAAGCGGAACAAATGTAGAATAAATAGTGTTATCGGAAATAAAAGTGACATCTTTTAACAAAATCTTCAATCCTGTAGAAACGCCTGGTGTCCTTTTCCCATAGAAAAAAAAAGTTAAAAAGTAAACCACAATGCTTCCAGGGTGAGCTAAGCCAGCTGCAGTCTTGAATTACCAAAACTGCAACTTTCCTCAATTTTCCTCTGCTTGAGTCCCAAAAGAGGACAGGAATTCAGCAAATACCGGAGGGGAAATCATTCTGTTAGGATACAGAAAAATGGCAATAACGGAAACCAAAGAAGAGTCTTAAGCCACGACTGAACAGTGAACGGATTTTGCAATGTTACTTTAAAAATCACTTTCTTGGTTCTTGAAGAGTTAAGCAGCCAGGTTTCAAGTAGAGGTAAAAGATTTTGGAAGTTAGCAAGTATAAAATAGCCTAGGAAGAAAATCAAAGCAAAATGCATCCTTGCTCAGGACTCTTCTCCTCAAGGAAATGCACCCCTGGATTGGCCACGACACCCGGGAGGCATCCTTTCTGCCTTCACACAGCCTTGATCCCTTCTTCTGCGCACAAGATGTCCCAAACATGTGCCATCTCAGTCTCTTGATTGGTAGAAAAGGATATATCCAGATTCTGAATTTTTGGAAATGTCCGAGGTCAATCCATAGAATTCTTCAATTGCTTGAGCGTCGATTTTCTAGAATTTAAGACAAGGGAGAGGTTGATGGAGAGAGAGAATCAGAATCACTGTCAATTTCCTCTGGTCTAGCATTTTCATGCCCTGATTTTAAGCACATAAAGGAGAATATTTGTAGCTTGGGGGTTGAAAGGTGGGGTCCCTGGTGCTCTCTTGAGTTTGGCAGTTTTCTTGCAGATGTTTCATTACCCAAACTAGGTAATATCATCAGAACTAGCACTGAAGATGTTACCTAGTTTGGCTAATGAAACGTCTGCAAGAAAACAACCAAACTCACAGAGCACCAAAGGACCTCTCATTTAAGCGATTTCGTTCCAGTTTTTATCATTGTGGGGACCTCCTGCCTATGGATTGGGGTGACATGTGAGCAGTGTCCAAATATTTGAGGGGCTGCCACAAAGAAGAGGGGGGTCAACCTGTTCTCCAAAGCACCAGAAGGCAGGACAAGAAGCAACGGATGGAAACTAAACAAGGAGAGAAGCAACCCAGAACCAAGGAGAAATTTCCTGACAGCGAGAAAAATCAACCAGTGGAAAGGCTTGCCTTCGGAAGTTGTGGGGGCTCCATGACTAGAGGTTTTTAAGAAGAGACTGGACAACCATTTGTTTGAAATGGTGTAGGGTTTCCTGCTCGAGCAGGGGGTTGGACTAGAAGACCTCCACGGTCCCTTCCAACTCTGTTATTCTGTTATATATTTCATTAAAATTCGGCTGCCAATCAAGTCAGTGGCCCTGGCTCCCCCCCCCGAGAAGGTCAGCACAAGGGAAGGGAAGGTGCCCGTCTGTTTCAGCGCCGGCGGCCTCTTCCCAACCACAAAGGGGGAGAGAGAGAGAGAGAGCGCGCCGATTCCCCACTGTCGTCTCTGGACAAATAAACGGACATTAAGAAGCAAAAGAAAAGGCTCCTGCTTTAAATATAGTACATTTAAAAGACATTAAATATGCAACAAATCAATGAATTAAAACAACCCACTTGCTCTTTGCTGCTATTAACGACTTCACTGCAAATTTTGCCACACGCCCTTCAGTCCACGGGGCTGAATGCGCCGCACAAAAAGAACTTCCCAGAGACAAGGAGCTGATGTGGCCTGTGCAGGTAGTCCTCGACTTATGACCACAATTGAGCCCAAAATTTCTGCTGCTATGTGAGACATTTATTAAGTGAATGTTTCCCTATTTTGTGACCTTTCTTGCCGCAGTTGTTAAGTGAATCACTGCAGTTGTTAAGTTAGTAACCTGGTTGTTAAGTGAATCTGCCTTCCCCCTATTGCCTTTGCTTGTCAGAAGGTCACAAAAGGGGATCGCGTGACCCCGGGACACTGCGACCATCATAAATATGAACCAGTTACCAAGCCTCTGAATTTTGATCACGTGACCATAGGGATGTTGCAACGGTCGTAAGTGTGAAAAATGGTCATAAGTCACTTTTTTCAGTGAGACTGTTAGTTTGAACGGTCACTAAATGAACTGCTATAAGTCAAGGACTACTATGGAAGACTAGACTTCTGGTTGTAATTCACATTCAACATTTTTCATCAGTCTAGAGTGAGTTTTTCTAATCAAACCATATTCTCAATAGGTGACTTTTGCATCGCCATCTACAGACAGTCCTCAACTTACAACCATTTGTTTAGCAATCATCCAAAGTTACAACAGCACTAAAACAAAAAAAAGTGACTTGCGTGCAGAGCTGAGATTGGCATTTACGTCTTGGGGGGTCCCCCAACGGCCATTTGTGACCTTCCCAGCCAGCAAATCCGACAAGCAAAATCAATGGGGGGAGCCGGATTCACTTCACAACCCCGTGATTCACTTAACAACTGTGGTGATTTTGCTTAACAATCGTAGAAAAAAGAAGTTTCAAAATCAGGCACGACTCAATTAACAACTAACTTGCTTAGCGATGGAAATTCTGGTTCCAGTTGTTAAGTCGAAAACTGCCAGTTCGTATGATAGCAGGAATATTCACGGGGTCTGGATCAAAAGAAACCCGGATGACGGCCAGCACAGCCGGATGAAAGCTCTGTCAGGTGTGCATGTACATTGCATATAAAAGTTGGAAAAGCTGCAGGGCTTCATGCTTCAAAAGAGTGAAATCTGCTCTCCAAGTTACTCGCTTTCATCCAACAGAAACCCTTTTTTTCTCCAGACCTGAGAAAACCCTTCACGCTCTGCCCTGAAAAGGAAAACTGGCCCTGGTTTTCCTTCCCAACTCACCCATCCTAGCAGTTAAAGAGGAATCAATCAGGCTGCAAAAGAACTCACTATGTACGTGTGAGTTTCGAGGGGGGGGGAGCTGCTTCCAATAGAGAAATGTTTGAAATTTATGGAGTCTGGTAAGGACTCACCGGGTGGGCAGAGCAACCAACGACACGGTGATTGATCGAACTCATTTTATTTAGCTGCCCATTTCTAAAAGCAAGAATGCCGCAAACGGAAAACTGTACTGTAGAAAAAAGTATGTCTTCACAACAAGATGATTAAGGGCCTGGAGACAAAAACCTATGAGGAACGGTTGCAGGAATTGGGTACGGCCAGTCTAGAGAAAAGGAGGACTGGGGGACGCACGATGGCTGTATTCTGGCATTTGAGGGGCTGCCGTTAAAAAGAGGGGCTCCACCCATTCTCCAAAGCCCCAGAAGGCCAGGCAAGAAAGAACGGATGGAAACTAACCAAGGAGAGAAGCCACCTGGCATTAAGAGGAAACTTCCTGACAGGGAGGACAATCAACCCGTGGAACGGCCTGCCTCCAGAAGCTGTGGGCGCTCCCTCACTGCAGGCTTTTAAGAGGAGACTGGACAGCCGTTCGTCTGAATTGAAACAGGGTCTCCCGCTTGAGCAGGAGGTTGGACTAGAAGGCCTCCAAGGTCCCTTCCAGCACCAAACTCTGCAGAGGTCTACTTCTGTCTCATCCAAGACAGGATCTCTTGAATTGACCGGTCCAAATATGAAACGCTGTGTACCCCTCTGCTCTCACCTGCCTGCGTGGAAAACATTTATTGTTATCACCGGGTGATGGAGGACCACTGCAGTTAAGAGGCTGGGCAGAATATTTCTAGCTCTTGCTGTGCAGCTCCTGCAGCTTTCATTACCCGACTAGGCCACACCTTCAGCGGGATTGAAGCTCTTCAGCTTTTCTTCTGTTCCTTTAGGTCCTGCGTGGCCCTGTGGCCAGCCGGCCACGCGACTGGCTGTTTGTGTGACGTGCAAGGCAACTGGTGGTCGATTCCGTTGCCGATTGGCCGTTTGGACGGTGCGGCTTCCGAAAGGATCACATGCCGATTCTGAGTCTAAAGGGCAAGGCCGGGCAGCGAACCGTTGCCAACCCCCGCCCCCCCCAACGGGCAGGGTCTAGAGGGCGTTTCTTACCTGCAGCTCTTCCGAGCCCAGACAATTTGGCCAGCTAAACCACGTTTAATTACGGGTAGCCCTCGACTTACAACCACCGTTGAGCCCAAAATTTATGTTGTTAAGTGAGAGAGTTGTTAAGTGAGTTTTGCCACGGTTGTTAAGTGAGACCCCTGCGGTTATTAAGTCAGTAACACGGTTGCTGAGTGAATCTGGTTTCTCCATCGACTTTGGTTGTCAGAAGGTCCCAAAAAGCATCACATGATTTTGGGACACTGCAGCGGTCATAAATATGAGTCGGTTGCCAAGCATCTGAATTTTGGTCACGTGACCATGATGCCGCAACAGTCCTAAGCGTGAAAAGTGGTCGTAAGTCCCTTTTTTTCAGGGAGGTGGTCACTAAATGGACTGTTGTAAGTCGAGGACTACCTGTAGTAACCTTGTTCCCGCTCTGATGGACGACAGCGCTCCTCAGCTGGCAGAATGCTGCGGCATGCCGTTATGAAAGAGAGGCCTTTACGCAAGCGTTCCTCACCCTGGGAGTCGAGCTTCACGCCTCTCGCAGCTACACACACACACACACACACACACACACACACACACCGTGACGGGTCTGCCCCCTCATTCTCGCCTTCAGGAACCCTTTTGCTGGTCCCGTCCCAGTTTTGAGGTTTCGGGAGCAGGCCTCGTCCCCCTCGGCTATGAAACCGGACACCGTCCTCGGCGCTTGACGGCTCCGCGCCCAACCTCAGGGCTTCTGCTCTACCGGAGTGTGGCTGCGTCGCGCCTTCCGGGAGGCCCCCTGAAGGCTCCCGGGTACTGATGTGTTGGGCGTGGGGAGGGCGCTGCCGTTTGCCGGGGGGGGGGATGACGGAGAGCTGGCGTTCATCTTCCGGTACGAAAGCAGGCGCGGAAAAGAGCCTGACGCACAGCCGCGCGGCGCAGCCAAGGAGAGCCGGACCTACCTCCACGATGTCGTCATCGAAGAGCAGCCAAAAGCCGTGGCTCTTCACAATGGTGATATAGTGTCCCCGGTTGGGGCCGCTGCAAGAAAGGAGAGAGGCAAGGTTAACGCCGGCCACGGCCACGCAGGCTCTTCCCTCCAGCGGCCACTTCGACCCCCGTCGGGCTCCGCTCTCTCCCCGGGGAAGCCGTGGCGGCTTTTCTGACCCGGCTCTGAGGAACGCCCGGTCTCGGCCAGAGGGCGCCCCCGCGTCATTAAGGGAGAGCGCCCCTCCTCCCCCCCCCGGTCCGGACTTCTGGTCCCAGACGGCGTCACCACGGAGTGGCAAAGCGGCGAAAAGGGCACGGGCAATCCTCGAGCTGGGACCAAAATGTACGTTGCTAAGGGAGACGTGCGTTAGCTTTTGCCCCATTATACGACCTTTCTAGCCACAGTTGTTCAGTGAACCCCTGCGGTTGTTAAGTTGGTAACACGGCTGTTAAGTGAATCTGGATTCCCCACTGACTTTGCTCGCCGGGACGCTGCGACCGTCACAAATATGAACCGGTGGCCAAATTTATTTATTTATTTATTTTCACATTTATATACCGCCCCATTCCGAAGACTCGGGGCGGTTTACAGCTTTATAAGCAATACTCTTAC
>JANHFL010007717.1:13567-23935 GCA_032468155.1 Oxyrhabdium leporinum
GGATTTGAACCGCTAGATTGAATCAGCAGAAGTGGCCTGCAGTTCAACACTCTAACCACTGCGCCACCTCAATTAAATTTGAATCCAATATTTTGGGCATGGCTTTTTCCAGCAATGTATGTTTTACCAGCACTTTGATGACAATACGCAGACAGACACATAGATATGCATACATACAGTATATATAGGTCAACCTATGAACACAATTGGGACTTGAACTTCTATCACTAAGTGATACACTTGTTCAATGAATCATCACAACATGTTCAATTTTGCAACCTGTCATCAATATATGCTGGTTGCCAAGCACCCAAACTGCAATCACCTGTCTGTGAGGATGCTATGACAACTGTAAATGTGAGGATAAACTTTGAATCATCACTAAGTGAATGGACGTAAGTCAAGGACTAGACGTACAGTACTGCATTGTGAAAGGAACCAAGCAAGGCCACACCTTAGATTGGCTTCCAGGTAAAAAGTATTCATTCTTTTTGTGTAATGCAGCAGTTTTAAAACAAGCCCCCAAATCCCGTTAAGTTCACAGAAGGTGTCATGGTTTTTTTTCCTATGCTGATTTACAACAGCTTCAAGGAGCTTCCAATCTCTTATCCCTTATGTACTCCACGCCCCCCACCAGTCCCAAACTTTTATAAACTGGAAAATGAAGGCTGATCTAAGGCTAAACTAGTGATGAAATCCTTCATTAGTACCTCATTTGTAATTTATATCCACTGAAGTAGCTGACAAAGAATCAAGTCACCCATTTCTTAGAAAAGCAGCCTTTGAGGTCACTGAACTGGATTAATTATAACCATGTGTAAAGCAAAGCCTGTCTCTGTGTCAATTATCAGCATTTGATAACTAAAATTATGTCCAGGTCTGTTCTTCCTCAAGATGTGACCATTTATCTTTTTTTTTAAAGCAAATATGCTCACTAGAGAATATAGGGTAGATAACTAGCAGTGCTTATTATTTATTAAATATCGTTTTGACCTAGTATATAGAAAATCACTTATATAAATGTAAGCTGCAGGAATTGAAATCTACTTCTGCAAAAATAAACTTTTGTACTTATCCTTCTGCCTTTAATTATTATGGGTTTCAAAATATCTGCTCTATTCACTAAGGGGCTATTGAAATGTAAAGTAAAACTGGGATGGCGAGGTTAGTTCACGTCTGTTAGATGAGAGGACAGCATAATGGTTATAAAGGCTACTAATAATTAAGCTATAGACTTAATAGATGAATCGCTTGTCCTAATTAATTCAGTCTTCATGTTTAGAAGCATTTGGAGCATTCTGATTCCATCCAAGTGTCCATGGTTTGGGATCTTTCAGACTTGGAAGAAATATGAACTACATCTCCTAATGCATTAATGCAAAGAGCTTCCCTATACAGCCTGATTTATGTATTTATAAGATTAATAAGCCATTTTTAAGGCAAATTCTCCCAAGGCAGTGCAAAGTAAAAGATAAAAATTCAAGAGAAAGCAATATTAAATTAACAACAATTTCAGTGACAGGTAGTCTTCACTTTGCAAACAATTGTTTAGTGAAAAAAGTGGCTTATAACCAGTGGTGGGATTCAAATAATTTAACAACCGGTTTGCCCAGGGTCAGGTTGACTGTCGTGGGAGGCATGACCAATCCCCATCCTCCATCTCTGCCGCACATGTGGGATGAGCCTCCCGCAACAGCCAACCTGATCCTGGGCGAACCAGTTGTTAAATTACACACGTAGCTCTGCTATCAAAGTGGATCTTGGGCACTACGATGCAATGGAGAAACAGGTAACAGAGTAGCCGGCACAAGGGAAGGAGGAGGAGCAGGGAGAAGAAAGAGGGAAAGCAGCCTTCTCCTTCCCTGGTGCCGGCCGCTCCATTGCCCCTTTCTCCATTGCAGCACAGCGCAGTGCCCACAATCCACTTTGATAGCGGGGGGGGGTAATTTAACAACTGGTTTGCCTGAACTGGTATGAACCATCCAAATCCCACCACTGCTTATAACCCATCCTTGCAGTTATAATTATTGCAGCATCCCCACAGTCACATGATCAAAATTTGGGTGCTTGGCAACCAGCCTATATTTACAAAGGTTGCAGCATCCCAGAGTCATGTGACCGCTATCTGGAACCTTCCCAGCCATCTTCGTGCAAGCAAAGTCAATGGGGGAAGCTAGACTTGCTTAACGACTACCTGATTCACTTAACAACGGTGGCAAAAAGGTCATAAAACTGGCACAACTCACTTAACAACCACCTTGCTTAAGAAAAGAAGTTCTGGTCTTGTAAGTTGAGGGCTACATATATGTGTGGTTAGTCTTTAAGTAAGCACACAAATACTGCATAAAGCAAGAATCCCCAATCTTGTTTGACAGTGGCAAGATACGTAATAATTTTATATAATTTTTATTTAAGGATTTTTTAAAATAATAAAAATAACAAATTTGGAAACAGAAAAATAAGGAAAGGAAAGAAAGTAATAACTTTAGAAGTCTTTACAGCTTTTTTCCTTTCCTATTTCTTTTTATCTTTCTTTCTTTAGAAGATATATAATTTTTGGATGCTGGATACCATAGACCTTATATGTCATAGGCTACCTAACCACAATGTAGGACACCAGCAGCCATTACTATGGAAATATTACAGAGGTTAATATTCAATAAATTGAGACCTTTATGATGTGGTCATTTCCTCCTACAAAATAACTGATGCAGTATCCTATAATGTAATAGTAGGAAATTTTTTAAGGATGACGGACCACAGAGCAGTGAAGGTATCATAGAGAAAGTGGGGTCAGGCTATTATTTTTATTTTCTTTTTATCTTCTTTTGTTTTTTTTAATAATTCTATATGTATGAAACCTACTTGATACCAGCTTTCACTTTCTTGTTCATTTTCAATTAACAATTAAATGATATGGGGAGTCTGCAAGAGCTTTAAAAAACTAGACAAGAATTTAAGAGCTAGATACTGTCCAGTGTTATAGTAATGTATTACACAGGTGAATTGCGCAATTACCTGTTACAACCTAAAAATGTACTTTCATGCTGCCTTGTCCCTGTAAAAGAACAGAGCAGGATGTCATAATGTTCAGTTACAGCTATTTCTATACCAATATTTTCAGGTAAAAACACACCTGTTTAAAGAAACAGAAAGGAAGTCAGAGATCAAGACATACAAGAGGTGGCAACAGACATTCCTGCAAAGACCAGATTTTAGATAATGGTGGAGGGGGGAAAATAGCAACAGGAAATTAGGGCTGGAAGAGACAACAAAAGAAATCATTAAAAAAAATCTACTGGAGATTAAATAGACAACATTAATGCAAGAGAAGAAACATTAAAATTCTTTCACGCTCATGTTGCACAACAGTGGGTTTATTTTTGGGACTGTAGCTAAGTTGAAAAGAGTTGATGTAAGCTTAACTTTTTTGGCTGCCTAGCTGGATTCCAACTGAATTTTACAAGGAATATTTATTTATTGGGTGACTAAGGGTTCTCAGATGATTATCTCCCTTAACGGGTGAAATGATTAAGAAGTTAAGAGCATGCATTTCATTTTATTAAAGGTCATTTTGGCTCTACCGAGTTTCTGTATCAGGGATTAAATAAACTAAGATAGGTCCTGAGTGGTGACATTATACTTATTAAATGTTAAGCAATATTATAATTTGTTCAATACTTTCAAAGAGACTCTCCTATTGATGAATTCCAATCTATATACAACTAATTAGTTGATTAAGGAGTCCAGCAGGCAGATGAAGAACTGAATGAAAACCTTTAATCAGTAGCAGATTTTATTTTAGTTTTTTAAACTATAAACTAAGAACGTTGTTCTTCAAAATTCAGGTTTCTCAAGGGGGCTTATAAGAGACAAAATCCACCTAGCAAGCATCCAAACAATTCAAATTTACATTAAAATACAGTACTTAAATGAACATTAATTTAAAGTAAAACAAATGAATGAAATTATAGCATATGATTTTGATGTTTAGAAAAAACAGATTATAGAAAAAATGTAAGTAATACTAAAACGATAGAGTAAAAGGTTAATTTACAGTTATAAGTGCTGTGAGAGAAAATTGGAAGTCATTATATTTTATTTTTTCTGCAACTTTAGCGTTTGCTTTTTCTTCTCTTTTTCCTTTCTTCTCTCTTCATTCTAAATATTAATTCTGGTTAGTTTTTATCTTTATGCTTAGAGCAGGAGTGTCAAACTCGTGTCGTCGTGGCATCATCATGTGACGTATCACAACTTTTTTTCCCTTTTGCTAAACCGTGGCCAGTTTGGGACGCATCCAGCTTGTGGGCCGCGAGTTTGACAGCCCTGGTTAGAGCATATTTGCGTGTGTATTTACATTAATTAATTAACATGACTCGGGAATAAAAACTTTACTTGTCACCAAAAAGAGAAACTTAAAGCCAAAAGATGACTTTATCAGGGAGCATTGCATTATGGAACTATGATTTTAAAGCCTGGCTTTGGGATAATCGCAGCAGCTACCCACAAGGACATAAAGATAAAATAAAGGATGTGAATATGATCTCAGATTATGGAGAAACACTGGAAAACACACTAAGATACCTTGCCCTTTTTATTTTTGACACCTTAATTTCTTTACTGCTTCCTGTTTCTGGTGAAGCTGCTATTACATTGCTAAAGAGTTTAGATAAAATTTGACATTCAGCTCTGTGTCATTTGACATTCAACTGTATACTTCTGGGCTTTGAAGAATTTTCTGCCTGACCCTAAATAGAACACACAGGTTCTGTCCCACCACCTCACTTACTAAAACAATATCCTATCTTCTAATTTACTCCAGGTGCTTTAGGTTTTTCTCCTTATCTGGCAAGTACAGCAATAAAAAAAATACCTGTAAACTGTGCTGTACTATCATGTGAATAACAGCAACAAAAAGATTTAAAAAAACATGCCCACCTGCTTTATCATGATCAATTGATCATATTATGTATGTTTTTACAAGAACAAGTTATGACTCATGTAACCTGCAGTAAATTTCTCCATTTACATATTGAAGTTAAAACAAAAAACAAGCCTCTCAGGTGTTTGACAACTAGGTCTTTGTTTGAACTAGAAAATGCTTTCATAATAGAATCTGGAGAAGGAATTCAGAAGATATTCATCTCACTATGTTTGTGAACTCAATAGTTGTGGAGCACATTGTTTCATTTCTAGGAATAATATATCTAAATTATTGTTAGAAATTATCCCCTCTGATCATGTCCCCTTCCATCCCATTGTTTTGTTGAGTTGAGATCAAGCTGATAGCATGTAATCAAACAATAAATCATCCAATTTCTAGTTCTTGCTTTTAATCTGTTCTAAAATGTTTATAAATGCCTTGGTCATGTTATCTGCATTTTCATTTAGTACCTTCACAAAATTGGTTGTTGAGATCATTTACAACCTACCATACACTCCAACTAAACCAAAAACTTCAGATCTCAAGCCGATCTACATTTAGATTCCAGACATGTTTACTAAGTAAAGAGGTCTCACGTTTTATCTGCATTTGTTAAATATGCTTACATTACATACATTATGCCACTTAGGTGGAAAACATGTTCCTGGATGGTGGATGATGAACAAGCATTGATTTGTAGTTATAGGGGAGTTATCTGATACTCTTGACATTTTCAAGTTAGGATTGAGAAAGATCTTTGTCCAAAATATCCTGGAGAAAAATTCTATGCTCAGAATGGCTTGGGCTTCACTGATTATGTGCCATGAAGTCATTTTCAACTTCTAGTAACCACAGACAGAGATGATAGATAATAGAGAGAGAGAGAGAGAGAGAGAGTTATCAATAACGGAGAATATTTGTAGCTCAGGGTTGAAATGAGGGGTCCTTGGTGCTCTCTGAGCTTGCTTATTTTCTTGCAGACATTTCATTACCCTAACTAGGTAACATCATCAGTGCTAGTAAGAAGTACAGTTTGCTGCCAGTTTATATTCTAGTGGCTTGCCTGTCATTGTTGGGTCATGAAATGTCTGCAACAGAGACAGACAGACAACTCCAAACTGCCTCTCTTTGTAGTATATCCTGGTTTAAACTTATTAATGAATGTAACAACCTGTAAACATATAAACTGCCCTGAGAAATATATGCTGAAGAACCCATATTCATAGACAATGTGTCTATGATGTACCAGATATATTGCCTTCCATTTTACTTATGAGACCAATTTTCAGCTATGGAATTAAAAAGGCTGCAAAAATAAGAAATCTTGTTTTGCAGTCAAAAGTCTAAAGTAAACTTGCTCCACAGCTGAACTATCTAGAACCTAAGTGGAGTTCCTGAAGATATACTGTAATGTATTGTTTAGAACTGCAATCTCAAAGAGTACTGGGACTGATAATATTTTTAGCAGGCAGACAATTATTGAGATTTGCACTTATGTGGTTTTGGTAAGGTTCTCTATATTGCTTGTGGCAAGCCAGATAGAAATAAAATTACTAAGAATATATTTGTTCTGTTCAATACAGTAATTTGGACTCTATCAAACACCATTTGATTCTTATGAATGAAGATAAAATTCTAAATATATTTACTTAAATGAGAGAAAGCCACATTAAAAATCAATAGAGCTTACTTTTAAGTATGCATGCATACAATTGCACTGGAATTTGCATTCCTATTCAGATCTGGAATAAGAATTCTCTTGAATTCAATGGGACTTTCTCCTGAGTAGAGCTACACAGTAGAGCCTCAAGACTGTCTGATCCTGACAATATTGTTTATGGAATAAGAGGTGATTTGTGTCATATCAGATAATTAGTACCATAATTACAATTTTAACAAGCTAGCAAATATCAGACCCATCTGGTGGGTCAAACATAAGAATGAGTTAAATCTTTTCCAAAAAACTTCTTTACTTCCAGCAGCAGAGAAAAATATCTCCTCAAATGTTTTCTCCCCACTTTTTAAAAACCTTTCCATTGTGGCAGTTTTTTGCAGCACGGCCATTCAGCCCTTGGGAATAATGGCCAATCTTCTCCCCTCCCCATTCTATATAAAGAACAGAACAATGATCTGATACTACTTTAACTCTGACGAGAGAAAAACATCCTGCAGCTGAAGGGAGAAGGTGAAAATAATAGTGAATACACACTTCAATGTGAATACACACTTCAATGTGCTGGTATACACACATGGTACAGGTAGTACTTTAATTTCTGAATGTCTCAGAATCTCCATGGTCACATGATCAAAACTTGGGATCTTGGTAACAAACATGTATTTACAATGATGATGATGACATTCAGGGGTCATGTGATCATCATTTGCGGCTTTCCCAGCTAGCTTCTGACAGGCAAAGTCAAAGGAGAAAGCTGGATTCACTTAGCTATCATAAGATTCACTCAATGTGCAGTGATTTGCTTAGCAACCATGGCAAAAAGTGGTCATAAAATCAAGTGTGACTAAGGATCTTCCTTGCTTAGCAATTCTGATCCCAGTTTGGGTGGTAAGACTTTGACTATCTACTGTATACATAAATTGTCATAAGAAGCAGCTTCTCCTTTTTGGCTGGCTTTAATTTAAAATTTGTTGGCTTCAACAAATGTATATTTAGAAACAGGAATGGCAGAGTATTAAGCAAAACACTTGATTTTATTATTAGTATAAATGGATCCCTAGTAGATGCTTAAACATCCGATAGGACAGGACAGTTTAACATGAATTTTAAAAACCCTTCTCCATCTATGCTCTTGACACTACACCTTCCATGTTGGAATGATAGATGGTATGGCCCAATCAACTGAAGGGCAACAGTTAGGGAAGACTGAGGGAAAAGTATTCAATTTCTCTCAAAAGTGCTTTTTCAAAAGGCAACTGAATTATGTTTTTCCTTGAGGAAGAAGATGTTTTGATTCTCATCAGTTCTGACTGGATAGTTCTCGGTTGAGAAGTGAAACCTTTTCTTCCCCAAGGAAAAAAACACAGTCCGGTTGCCTTTTGAAGAAGTACTTTTGAGACAGCCATGACCTCCATAGATTTCTCCCATTTGCTTGCTAACTGGGCTCTCTGGAAATTCATTAATGGAACATAAGAAGAAACACTTTTTTCACATTGCTGTTAATTCTGGAGTTAGGAGCTATAAATTAAATTAAAGGACAGCAGAGTGCCATAAAGCTTCTGATTGAAATTGGCATTGCATCACTGTCTATATTGGCTATTATTCCTTTAAATTTATTCTGCTAAAACTAATATTTTACTTATGCCACTATAAAATAAGTAAGCAAATCCACTACACTGGCAGTAGAATTGTTCACATTATTTCTCTATCCGCATTTCCTAGATTGCTTTTGAAAAGAAGGATTTTAAAAAAAGAATTTCTAGGCTCCACGTGACATAAATTCAGTTTATTGCGCAGTGACATAGGCTTGCTGTGCTGCACATAGCACATTAGCAAGCAGTAAATCTTCACTTGCTAATTCATTTTGTGCTGCAGAGATCAGATTATGGAAAGTTAAATCATGAGACAAATGCTAATGCACCCTTGAGCCTGGAGCTTGTCCAACTGAACCTGTAGCAGCTGTTGGCCTAATTAAGCCAGATGTGTGTTAAGTAGAAATGGACCTCCCAGGAGTAAGAGTAACCAATTTTAGATCCCCAGAGAGCACAAAGTACCAGGCCAGTATAATATTTCTGAGGGGAATATCACTCCAATTTTACTGTTTCTCAGTTCATTAATACCATCTTGATTATCATCAGCTGATGCTCACTTTGGTTGCAGAGAAAGAGGAAATGGGCAATCCAAAAGGACAGAGCTAACATATGCTTTCTGTTCTGTCTTTCAGATGTAGTATTTAATCATTCCATTTCTATTTGTTCAACATAGAAAGCCATGTTCATTTTCCTGCCGTGCTAACTTTTTAAAGGACCTCTATAAAAGCTGAAAAAGCAAGATCCTTTTTATCTTTAACATTAACAGCCAAGGAAAAGTAAGAAAAAATGGGAATAATTCAGTAATAATCTCTCTCTCTCTCTCTCTCTCTCTCTCTCTCTCTCTCTCTCTCTCTCTCTCTCTCTCTCTCTCTGTATCATCTATCAGAAAGCATAAGGGAAAATAATATATGTTTGAAAGAATATTGTAACATTTTGGGAGTTAATAAATACATTTATATACGCATATCTATGAATGTAGGAATCTTTAGACACTAGTCTACCTGAGTGTCTGGCTGATACTTTGACTCCTAGAATTGTCAATGAGGTCGGAGGAGATTTGTGAAAGCTGAATTAGTTTATATTATAAACTGGAGGCCTGCTAAAGAAATATATCTCTGGTGATACTTACATGTATGCTAAATTACAGACTATGGTTAACAATTCAAAGACTGCTGTATTTATGTAGCATGCTAAAACATTGGGAAATCCTGAGGTTATTCCACAGGACTAGATGGCTCAATATAATGCAGTTTCATACTCTGCAAAGGTACTGGGTTCAAATGCCTGACAGGATGGCGGATTCTGTCAAGCGCTGGCAAATCTAAAGATTTATTGCAAACTTAAGCTCTCTACAAAAATCTGAGCAGCTAATGGTACAGGGAAATGAGTGGGAGATAAGAAAGGCATTCAAGGTGCTGGACTTAGATCTCTTGTGGATGCACAAAGACTCGTGACTTATGAAGCATTTGACCCCTCCCTCTGGCTCAGCCTGATCATCTCCTGCAGATTCAAAATCAATAGATGAATATCCATAATACCAATGGGTTCCCAGCTACCTCAAATTTGAAATGAAGAATTTCTGATCAAGGTGAAAAAGGGAGCAATAAAACTAAAGTTTTAGCTGGCTTGCTTTATTAAACAAAATTTACAAAATCAATGTGTCATTCATAAAGTTTCAAGCTAGATGTTCCAGACTATGCACTTTGATGACTTCTGCCCTCACAGCATTGGATCATCTATTATCCAGTCAAATCAGGCTATAGAGGAGAAAGTCCCTGTCTTAATCAAACCTAGGTTACAATAGAAATCTAACTTCTGCCTGATGATGTCATAGGCTAAAGGGAATTTATGTTGTTCCTTGGGGTGAGAAGTGATGGCTCAGTTGTTAAAAATGCTGAGCTTGTCAATTGGAAAACTGACAATCCAGGTTTGAGACCTGAGCACTACATGATGGGATGAGCTCTGGTCCTTGCCCTATCTCCTACCCACCTAGCAGTTTGAAAGCATGCAAATATGAGTAGATAAGTAGGGGCCACTTGGGTGAGAAGTTAACAGTGTTCCTTAGAGTTGGACATGACTGGGAGAGGGAAAACCTTTACCTTTATTTATTTATTTATTTATTTATTTATTTTCACATTTATATACCGCCCCATTCCGAAGACTCGGGGCGGTTTACA
>JANHFL010007719.1:0-13193 GCA_032468155.1 Oxyrhabdium leporinum
GAAGTCTTAATCTAGATATAACAGCTGGTTTCAATAAACTACTATGAAATACAGGGTGTATTTTCCCCAACATTCTAGGAAAGCTGACTTGTATGGTTACTGGATTTATCACTTTCACTGTAGGGAAAGGTCCTAAGAATTTAGGTCCTAATTTCTTACTAGGCAATTCTCCATTATCAGAGGAATGCTTAGCTACTCCTTGTGCATCAAACAGTTCTTACAAAACTGTATTGATAGTTTGTGGGCAGGAAGCTGATTGCCTACTATTTTAACTAGAACTGGATTACATAGTGAAGACTTGATAGAGCAAAGATCTCTTTAACTAGAAGGAGTCAAGTGATTTCCCTGCCATAAGTATCTCTTACTTGGAAATCATGTAATAAATGGTTTGCCAGTGGGATTCAAATTTTCACTCTTTTGAAATTGGCCCCATGATTATGTGAAATGATTGATGATTCTTTAAGCATTGTTTATGTCCCTACAGGCTTAAAGGAGACAGTTTCAAGACTGGAGGACAGTGCTCGAGGTAGAGAGTAAAGAGGCTGTGTCTTCACCACCTTAAAGAGGCCAGTGTGTGCTAGAACAATCCCCCTCCCAACCAACAGACTGTGCAACCAACAGAATAATCATTGAAACAAGTTAGATTATATGCATGCCTAAAATTTGTCAGGGTGAAAAGGAGAACACCACTTCAATGTTGGCACAGCTGAGAAAAGCTCATGGCTGCCTCAAATGCAGGCTGTGGATCAGGGAAACACAACATCATGGAGAAAAAGCAGAAAGAGAGGTTGTTAGGACATGTCCATACCACTTTAGGAAACGCCTTTCAGATGAAGGCAGTAATTCTGGTTTCAGATGAAGCCTGGCATAACCCACAAGATAAACCTCAGCAGTATGAATTATTATTGATTTACCTTTGCAAAGAAAGTCTCCTTTGCTGAAATCTATCTGATTAGAAGGCATGAATCTGTAGTTTGCGCTAGAATCCACTTTCATGTTATCAAATGTAGCTTTATCCACCACATCACCCACCTCCTTTTCAGTTAGTTCTCTTCCTAGAAAGTTGCATGTTTTCAGTACAGAACTTCTCAGATCCTGAAATTTGATACAGCTTTATATTAGTTCATCCATAATAATGGAGAAAGAGTGGAAGGTGACCTATGTGTAGCCATATTTTATTCTACCTTTTGTATATCTTTTTCCTTAGTTTCTTTAGGCTTTCTGCAAAAGAATTTAACACTATTTCAGGTTTGCCACTCTTTAGGTGGTGAGTGGGGGTTATAGAGATAAAGGGGGATTGTTATGTCTAGGTGGCATTCTTTTCACCTAGAGAACAGAGAAGATGCCTGCAGCTGGAGGAAGGTGGAGTTTGGAGCCGCCAGAATGATGGACTGAGAATTGATTGGAGATTGTGACTCTGGGGTAAGTTTCAAACTTTTGCTTTTATTGGGTATAATTCCAGAATCTAGCCAGAGTCAGAATTACAGCAGATCCTTGCCAATTTGGTATGTCCCTAATAAACAGACTTTAAAGAAAGATGGATGCCTTGGATATTTATTCAGGGGACTTGTTACTTGGAAGGCTGACAATTCTCTTGATATATTTATGGAATTCTCAAGATTATTGCTTCCTTATACATATCTTGCATATTAAACTTTAATTTAAAAATACCCTGATATTAAGTAATTGTGATTTTGTATACAAAAGTCACACATGGACAAAAGAAGCAATATCAACAAATTAAAGAAATACTGCCTTAAGTTTTCTGCTATATGCTTTCAAGAGGCAGGTTGTTGAGAAACATTTTTAGTTTAAAATATATTTAGTTTACAATATATTTATGTGCCAGAATTTCCCTAAGATTCAGACTCCTACATTGTTAGTACTTTTGACTGCATTACAGGTTGTCCATTTCCTAATCCAGGTTCAATAAATGCTTTGGCTTCTCTTGAAAATGCAGTTGCGTTGAATGAATCTCTTCTGAGCCAATACAGGAGACTATTATGAAAAACTTTGGCAAAGGTTTTGGTGATTAAGGTGCATTGTGCTTATTGAATTTCCCTTATCTACCAAGTCTATCCAAAATTAGATCAACTTTGTTTTGCCGACCTTGTTCACAAGACATGCATCCTGTGAATTCTATCATGACAAGCCAAGTGGTCACAAACACACCTTTTATTAATCTTTTTAACATTAAAGTGATAGCATTCTAGTTTCCTGGATCCTCATCCTTCCTTTTGAAGAGACAGAAACTTATTTTTCTTCAGAGATCTCGCCAGTCCTCCATGAGATCACAGAAATAACCAAGAATGGTTCTGTGGTCATCTCTGCACCTACTAAGTATTTCTACACATGCCTTCACCAACCAAAAGCCAACACAGGTTTATCAGAAACAGATCATGCCAGACAAATCTTGTTGCATTCTTTGACAAAGTGACATTAGTGGACCAGGGAAATGCTGAATATATAATTTACTTGGACTTCAGTGAGGCATTTGATAAAGTAGACCACAACCTACTACTTTATAAGATAGAAAAATGTAAGTTAGACAGCATCACCACCACATGAATTCATAACTGGCTAACCAACTGCACTCAACATGTAGTCCTCAATGGAACTGCCTCTACGTGGAGAGAAGTATGCAGTGGGGTACCCCAAGGCTCTATCTTAGACCCAATATTCTTCAGTATCTTCATCAATGATTTAGATGAGGGGATAGATGGGGAACTTAGGTAGGTTTAAGATACAGAAGGATCTTGACAGGCATGAACATTGGCCACTATCTAACAAAGTTAATTCAGTGGTGAAAAAAAATATGATCCTACATTTAGGCAAAATCAAGCAAACAGTATAGGTGGTAGCTGGCTCAATAGTACTAATTGTGAGAGGGATCTTACAGTCCTAGTGGACAGTCACTTAAATATGAGCCATTAGTGTGTTACAGCTGCCAAAAAAGCCAATTTGGTCCTAGGCTCTATTAACAGAGGGATAGAATCAAGATCACATAAAATGTTAATGCCACTTTATAATACCTTGATAAAATCACACTTAGAATACCGCGTCTAGTTTTGTTCGCCATTATGTAAAAAAGATATTGAGACTCTAGTCTAGAAAGAGTACAGAGAAGAGTAAGGGACTCTTACCTCTCCTCTCCTCTCCTTTCCTTACTTTACCTCACCTTATCTTATGTGGCCTCTGGCAGTCAATGATGTCATGTCCTGAAGCCAACTTATTACAGCGCTTTCTCAATGTTCTTTTATTCCTGTAGAATGCTCAATTATTTAAGGAAGCTGATTTTTAGTCAATCTTTGTGTCAATGGTGCTTCTATGTCCCGTCCCCCACCCCAAAAAAAAGACCTAATGGGAGGTAGAACATGACTGAATAATAACCTAATTAACAAGACAAAGAGAATCAACTCCCAGGCAACTTTATCAAAATATGTCTGATCACTCAATCCAACATTGCACAACGAACATAAGTTGTGAGAAGGATAGCATTACCATACATCAAAGACATCTCAGAAATCACCAGCAAACTATTACATCATTTTACCACAAAACCAACTAAGACCCTCCAAAATATCCTAAGTAAGCTAAACTACACAGCAGTGCCAGAAGAAAAAACAGAAGTCATCTATAACAAAGAGAATTCCTGCAACCTGGCATTAGACAAATGAGCTGTCAAGAGGCACATAGAGATAAACAACTTTCATATGCCACTCAAAATAGACAATAAAAAATCCAAAAAGGAAACAAAAAGACCACAACAACTTCTCACCAGTAATTAACACCCAGATCAACAGAGATTACATCAAAATTAATTCTAGACCAACAATCAACAATACCCCAGTCAAGGAACTATCACTGCAGACAAACGTTGACAGGGCAAGCCATCCTCTTCCTAATCATCATAACCATCACCACCAGCCTCATCATCATCATCATGTCATCAAATATACTATTTGACAGTAAATATACTATTATGTCACTCTTTTGAGCAATCCAAATTACTCATATTGTGTCTTAATATCAACACTTAAACAAAAGACTTATTTTGTCAGTCTTATTTGTGTAATGGCATATGGGAATGACCTTGGGAGACAGGGCAACACATATATTCCAAGCCAGATGTACACATGATACACATGATGTCATCTATGAGGACCAGGGAAGTTGGCCTTCTTTATCAGTATCCGCTCCCTCAACCAGCATCCTCTCGGAGATTCAGAAGGACTTTCTGCTCTTCTGCCCTCAGCTGAGCTCTAAAAACTTGGCTCTTTTCCCAGGCCTTGGACTAAGCACCTCTCTTTATGTGGAGAGCAATGTGGAAAAGTGTTGTAGTAAACTGTTACACAACTTGTAGAGGGGAAGGGAATTATAAATCATTGTTGACTGCAAAGGAATGCTCATCAGCTAGCAGTGTGTGGAGTCACTCAAGAGTGTTTCTTCTGGGGCAGCAGTGAATTTATTGACTATTTAAAAAATGTGAGCGGGCAGCAAAGGGGGCAGCAAAGGTTGCTTGGCAGGGTGTATCATGTGTACACCTGGCTTGGAGATCAGCAAGTCCCAACATTAGCCAACCCTGTCTGATCACACTAAATAGGTCGAACTATAACAAAATGATGGTTTCTCAAATACTTGTGCCATGTAGAGTGCTGTAGGTAATATCTTGTAGCCTACATTTCATTTGGGAACTTATAGTAACCAGTGTAGCCTCCCCATCACTTCTTGTCCAACCACAGCTCTTTCTAGAACATGTTGCAACCTACAAGGTGACCAAGGTGTGAATGATGGGAGAAGGCCCTCAGTAAAACCTGTACTACATGTTATTTGTTTCTTTATTTTGATGATATCACAGCTGTAAACCGCCCCGAGTCTTCGGAATGGGGCGGTATATAAATGTAAAAATAAAAATAAAATAAATATGTTCCTGTTGTAAGTTAGCTATATAATAACTAATAATAAGGTTCAATAAAGTCAAGCATTAACCCAACCCATATCAGTGCAACCATGGAGAAGGTTATTGTAATCATTCACTTTGGGGTGGCTACCATTCTTTCCTAATGGATCAGGTTGGTGACCTCAGCACTATAGGGGTTTCGACTATTTATCTCTATGATGTCTACTGATTAAAACTACTAATAAGCTCCCTTTATATTACTAGACATTATAAACCCTCACAAAATGCTCTAAATATATTATTTACAAATATATTAAACAACCCAAAGGAATATAGAACAATGGATTAGTAGAACAATTTGCTTCCAGAAGTTATGGGTACTTCAACACCGGAGCTTTTTGAAGAGAGATTGGACAACCATTTGTCTGAAATGTTATAGGGTATCCTGCTTGAGCAGGGGATTGGACTAGTAGACCTCCAAGGTCCTTTCCAACTCTGCTAATCTATTATATTGCTTTGTTTTATTCCCTGCTCAACCTTGAACTATTCCCTTAGCACTCAAGACAATGTATTAATTTACCCCTAAGCCTCTAATTGCTTGTTCAATCAATCACTGCTTGTTTCATTATAAAAGAAAGGCATTGCACTTCTGTGGAATTTGAAAAGTTGTTTGCTGCCTTGATGGATATTTCCCTTCTCAAACCCTTCAAAAAGGATGGAACAGGAGTAAAAGAATAAAGAAGCTTCTTGGATGAAAAGCAAAATGTCTTCAAAGAAAAACCACAAAGTCTAGTTGCCTCTTCAAAAAGCACCTTTGGAATGAGTAGAAGAATGATGAGTTCTTGTTGTATCTCCTGTTCAGGAACCTGATTTACCCAAAAGCTTCAGAATAAAACCATTTTCCCCTTCTCTACATACTTCTTTCAGGGGAAAAAAAAACCTGACTGAATTAACTCTAAAATATCTGCTTAGCTGCATAAACTAGAGAGTTAGCAGGACTGTGATTTTTCAAGTTCTTGGCAAACTCACTGGGGTAGTTTAACTTGAGTGCAAAAAAACAACAGCAAAAAAAAAACCCAGGCATGAACTCTTTTGCCCTTGAAAATATAAAAGTTAGCAAAAGTTTGTTCAGAACATTCATGAATGTTCAACCATTGATAAAAGGGAACTCTTGATGCAGCTGCATCTCTATTTATATAGAGCATAGAATAATAAAACTAGAAGGGACCATCTACTGGCCAGCCCTCTACTGAAGGAAGATGCCTTAGACCATCTTAGTCAAATGGTCGTCCAGTCTAGTTTTGAAAACCTCCAGTGAAGGAGCAGCCACAACTCCTGCAGGCAAACTATTTCACTAATTAGCTGTTCTCACAGAAATTTTTAAATTGGATCTTTAACAAGCTTCCACCTATCACTTCTTGTCCTGCTCTCTGGTGTTTTGGAAAATAAGTCAGTCCCCTCTTCTCTGTGACAGTCCCTCAAGTACTGGAAGACAGTTATCATGTTCCTTGAATTGTTCTCTTCAATAGACTAAACATTCCTAAATCATTCAATCATTCATCATATGATTTAGCCTCCGGAACCTTTATCATCTTCGTTGCTCTTCTCTGAACACTTTCTAGAGTCTCAACATCTTTTTTTGTATTGTGGTGCAGTATTGCACTGTGGTGTAAAGCATCTTGTGATCTTGATGCTATCCATCTGTTGATGCAGCCCACGACTGCATAGGGTTTTTGGGCAGCAATTTTTTGGACAAATTATTCATGTTGAACATCACCAAAGAGCAAGAGGGGAAGGGAAGTGAATAGTCTCACTTGAATAATTTTCTCATAGTATGATCAAAGACCAAATTGCAAGCAACTGTTGATTCAAGCAGTGAATGGAAATAACGGTGGGCATGTTGAAGTTAATTCTGATTCCTCACATGAGCTATAAGGAAAATATTTCTTTTTAAAATATTGTATATACAAAGGCAGTATCAGTAATTCTGATGCAATGATTTTGAAGAAGACTTCTAAGTAACATGCAGTTCTAAATTAAAATAAAATCTCCATGAAGGATCTTGTCTTTAGAACTGGAGAATATGCTAATAATCTTTCTGGCATTTTGTACAGCATAGTAGTAGTACAGGCAGGTAATCTGAAACCCAATATCTGGGCTTCAAAAGTTCAGGAAGCTGTTTTGGAGATTTCTTAATGTTTGCTCCTGAGATATGGAAAGTGAAGTTTCTGCTGTTCCAGCAACCTTGGTAACTGCTGAGACTTGGCGTCCCTGTCCACATGGAAAGTACCTTGTTGCTTGCTTTGTAGCTAATGTACACTACAAATGAGTAGCGTTTGTATTTTATACAGGTAGTTCTCAGCTTATGACTACAACTGAGCTGAAAATGTATGTTGAGACAGTTGCCCCATTTTAAGACTTTTCTTGCCACAATTGTTAAGTGAATCACTGCAGCTGATAAGTGAAAAATGATAAGTGTATGTAGGAAACAGCTGGACATCAAATATCAAAATTCTAGTGCATTTGGTTTCATTTTTGGAATCAAAATACAAATGAAAATAAGAATTTCAGAGAGGCATACATTTACAGTTTTCTGCAGGTTCTATTATAATTAACAATAGCACAATATTTAATGTTGCTGTCTTCTGTGATCTTTAAAGAGTTGAAAATTAAACATTACAAGGTTACATAAAGACCATTCTTTCAAAGTCATCTCTGATTCAAGCCATTTGAAGGTGCATATCACACATTATTTTCCTCCACTGAACTGGAAATAGGCTCAGGATCCTCCTGAATATCCCAGCAGAACTTGAAGGGCAGCTTTTCCGTCCTCTCCTTAAAGACACGGTCAAACCTTTCACTCTGGGCAACAGTCATGATGTTCTTCCAGTCCCCAATAGTGCCTGGTAAGCAGTGGTTAAAAAAATGTCAACAGTTTAATGGTTTGCAAAACATAATTAACTTGGGACATTGCACATTTCTCCATTATCAGATGACTGCTTAGCCACCTCCTTCTCCATCAAACAGTTCTTAGAAATCTGTATTTATACTTTTTGAGCATGAAGCTGGGTCCTTACTATTTTAACTAGATTACAGAGTGAAGACTTGATAGAAGAGTAGTCATGGAACTAATGGTCTGCCACTGAGGTTCATATGGTCTTTAATTCATCCTGTTGGAACTGGCCCCATGATTAAGTGAAATGATTGATGGTCCTTTGAGCATTGTCTATGTCCACATAGGTTAAAGGAGGCAGTTCTAAAACCGGAGGACAGTGCCCAGGGTAGAGAATGAAGAGGCTATGTCTCCATCACCCAAAACGGCCAGTGTGAACTAGAACGATCCCACTCCCTAAGGATTGTTACACTATGCAAGCATCAGATTGGTCATAGAAACAGTCAGATTATATTCATGCCAAAAATTTGTCAGGATGAAAAAGAGAACACTACTTTAACATTGCTACAGCTAAGATTTACAGCTGCCTCAGATACATGCTGGCAATCAGACTAATACAAAATCATGGAGAGACAGTAGAAAAAGAGGATGTTGGGACATGTCTATACAACTTAAAAAGTGCCTTCCAGATGAAGGCAATATAAGGATGAAGGCCAATCCTGGTTTCAGATGAAGCCTGGCATATTCCACAAACATAGTCTCAGGAGTATGAATTACTACTGATTTACCTTTGCGAAGAAAGTCCCCTTTGCTGAAATCTAGCACATCAGGGGGCAGGAATGTGTAGTTTGCTCTAGGATCCATTTTCATGTTATCAAATGTAGCTTTATCTACCACAACATCCACCTCCTTTTCACTTAGTTTTTTTCCTAGAAAGTTGCATATCTTCAATACTGAACTTCTCAGATCCTGCAGTTTGATACAGCTTTATATTAGATCATCCACAATAATGGAGAAAAGATGGAAAAGTTTGTGAACATATTTGGGGAATTCTAAAGAATATCCCTTCCTTATACAAATCCCACATATCAGTGCTGTCTTTCACTCTCTCAACCTTTATTTTTTTTCTTACTGAAAAAAATATTGAGATTGTGATTTTTTTTTAAATGAACACTGTACATTGACATAGCAAGCAATATCAATGGATTAGACACAGACACACTTCCTTATGACTACTACTAAAGGTTTTCAAGAGTCAAACTGTTGAGTAACATTTTTCTCAATATATTTAAATGCTACAATTTTTCTAAGATTCAGATTCTTACATTTTTAGTAATTTTATTGGAGACTGGCTAGTTGTCAAGTCAGGTTAAATAAATGCCTTGGCCTCTCTTGAAAATGATGGGTGCAGTTGAGTTGAATCAATTTCTTTTGAGCCAAAATAGGAGAATATTAAATGGCCAAAATGTTGCTGAATTAGAAACCCATTGTGCTAATTGGATTCCTCTTATCTACTAAGTCAGTAACTCTATCAAAGAATAAGATCAGCTTAATTTTACCCAACCTGTCTGCAAAAAAATACAAGCTGACTCCTGTAATTTCTACCATGTCCACATAAGTATTTACAAATACACTGTTTATTAACACGATGTCAAGGTAGCAAAAGTCTAATTTTCTGAATCCTCCTCCTTCTTTTTGAAGAGGGGGCACTTGCTTTTTTTCAAAAGCCTACCAGTCCTCCAGGATTACACAGAAATAACCAAGAATGGTTCTATAATCACCTCTGTAACTTCCTTCTGCCATCAATTATTCCTAACATCCCGTCATTTCTAAAGCTTAATAGTTATATTGAACTACATGACATGGATACAACTTACCTTTTTCATTTCTTCATAAGAAAGGAAGAGAATATTGAAATCATCCTTATGAGTGCACCAGCCTTCTATATGGTCTAGCCACAAACTATTGCCTACTGATAGGAGAGAAATGAATTTAGCATAAACATAAGAGCAGTGTTAAAAGTCACCTGATTCCGTTCAATTGCAGTGTTCCAACTGACAGATTGTCTTAGGGATATATTCTTAATGCTTGAATTTCCTCCATTTACCCTTATGAGCCTGGAGGCCTTCAGATCAAAGCAAGATTGTGGGGGCCACCCTAATAACACTGGATGTGTAGTGGAGAGACAAGTAATGGGAGCCATAACAAATGTTGGTGCATACTCTCATTTGTTAAGGGGGGGTGGAGTTTTGTCAAGATATCTTTATTTTGTTTTGCTTGCTTTTGCTCCATATTTGGATCTTTGAAGCAATCTGGACTGCTTTTATACTTTTGCAAATTTACTTATTTTTGTTTATTTGTATTTCACCTTTATTATTTTTACAAATAACGCAAGGTGGGGAACATATTCAACACACCTTCCTCCTCCTATTGTCCCCACGACAACCCTGTGAGTTGAGTTATGTTGAGACAGAGGATGGTTGGCACAGGTCACTCAGCTGGCTTTCATGGCTAAAGCAGGACTAGAACTCACAGTCTCCTGTTTTTCAATCTGGTGCCTTAATCACTGGACCAAATATCAAATATCAGACTTATTCCTGTTAGCTCTCTTCTGTTACCAATCCTGAAATGCTGCTCAAGGGATTACACTTTTAGAGAGTATTTGGTTCTTTAAATATTGCAGTTATAAAAAAGGGATAAGTCTCAAGCTTTCAAATGAATATTGATTTTTGTTAGTTTTCAATTCTGTCCATCCATTCTCAACATAATCAAATCCTGATTTTAAACCACTAAATAACCTCTCTCCATTTTTCTCAACATTAAATGAAACCCAGTATTTCTTTTCTCGGTCTTTTAATATAGTGCCTTCTCTTGCATTTCCCAGTCACTTTTACTTCATGAGTTGTCCTAGGAGTCCTGTATTCTTCTCCATACATTCATGTTTATCTAGGATTTATACAATTACTGCATGAGTAAATCATTATTCTCATCTTTTTTTTTTATAATAAGTTTTTATTTTATTTTATAACATACAAAAATTCCCATTTCAGTTGAACAGTGTGTTGTCTGGGTACAAATCATTTAAGGAAATAATAATCAAAGTATTTACAACAATATTCATTATATTAGTATCAATTATAATAGCAATAATAATAATAATAGCGATAATATTTGCTTAATCAATTTAACATACCTTCCTAATATTGCTGATCCTTACATCTATTTCCCTGTTTCTAGCTCCTGTTTTTGTCAGCTAACCATTGATAAAATAAGTCCCAAGTCAAAAAATATTTGGTCTCTTCTTTTTCCTTAATTATAAGTGTTAGCCTATCCATTTCTGCACATTCTACTATTTTTTTAAATCACCTTTTCATCTGTTGGGATCTCTTCACTTTTCCATTGTTATGCAAATACTATTCTAGCTGCAGTCAATACATGTAAAATCAAGCATGCATTCCCTTTTATATTTGTACAGTAAAATGCCCTACAGAAATGTCTCTGGTTTCAAGTCAAGATGCTATTTTATCATTTTTTCCAGCCATGTATGTATTTTTGTCCAATATTTTTTCACTTATTGACATGTCCACCACATATGATAGTATGAACTAGGTATCTGCTGGCATTTCCAACGTTTTACAGATTTATCCTTAAACATCTTTGCTAACCTTGAGGGTGGAAAATGCCATCTATAAAACATTTTATAAAGATTTTATTTATATGCAGTAGACATCGTTAATTTATAGTCTCTATCCCATAGTTTCTACCATGTATCCAACCCAAATGGATAGCCAAAATTTTTAGCACATACTATCTTTGTCTCTTTTACTTATTCATCTTCCATTTTAATACTTAACAAGTAGTTATATGTTTTCTTTATTAATTTTTCATCTGTCCCTGTTAATATCTGATCTAATTCTGTTAATTCTCTATGTAAACCAAACATTTTAACATCCTTCTCATATCTAGATTGTATCTGCACATATGCCCACCCTGTTATCTCAATCCCTTGGTCACTCAGTTCCTGCTTGGTTTTCAGTTCCCCCTTTTCATTTAAAATATCTTTATATCTGGTAACATTTTCTATATCAGGGGTGTCAAACTCAATTTCACTGAGGGGCACATCAGGATTGAGTTTGACCTTAAAGGGCCAGTGGGGGCAAGGCCATGGTGGCCGTGGTGGGCGTGGTCATGGTAGGCATGACACGGGACCACACCTCTGCAGACATGGTTTTATAACCTTATAAAAATAGGAAGGCGTACATTTCTGTGATTTTGTTTTTTTAATATTTCCTTGATCTACTTGATCACCCTATGAGAGAGAGACCACTTCAAGAAACTGACTCCATAGGAAGACTAGAGCTACAAAATTGTTGACATAGGCTACAGTAGCAGGATCCTGCAAGCCTGAAAGGTAAAATACTTTATTTTTCCTCCCTTTTATAACCTTCTGAGTCAAGGACAGCCTCCTGCAGCACTCTGGAGGCTCCGTTTTGGGCCTGAAAGGCCTCCTAGACGATTCCGGAAGCCAAAAGCGGTTGTGGGGGGCACCCGCGCCCCACCCATGCCCCAATTTTGCTACCAGGGGCACCACGGGCTGCTCCTTTATTATTTCCAGACTGGCCCCACGGGCCAGATCTAAGCACCCCGCAGGCCAGATCCGGCCCGCGGGCTTGAGTTTGACAACTCTACTCTATATCAATTAGATTTGGATAAATCAGTGCCTCCATCGTGGAGAGTCAGACCGGTATTTTTAAATAATGGTGTTCTTTAATTTTCTCCCTTACCAATAATAATGCATTCCTAACATAGTGTCTTTGAAAATAGTTATGTATTTGTCATTATTTTTATCTTATTTTAGGGGGAGAGGATGGATTATTTGCTCCAAGTGGGAAGTGGATTGAAATATATTAATACTTTCTTGTCCAACACAAACAAATGACAAGCATTATCATAATCAAAATCTTCTTACCTTTGCCAGCCAAAAACTTCTCTAAGAATGTATCAAAGTCTTTTGGAGTTTCTAATGCGACAAAAGCCTTGCAAAAATGATAGCTAGAAACCAAGACATCCTTTGGATTTCTAAACACATAAATAATCTGTAGCAGAAAAATAATACCTAAGTCAAAAAAAAAAAGGAAACAAAAACAAGAAAAAAAAAGACAGACTCCCAGCATGTTTTGAGGACTTCCCGGAAAGCCAACAGGGCTGTGGCTAGCCTCACCTTGGGGAGAATGATGTTCCATAGGGCAGGGACCATAGCAGAAAATGCTTTCTACCTAGAACCTGCCCAACAAACCTCCCTAGTTGACAGGGGCCCCAACATGCTTCTCCTGGTGGACTTGATAGGATGGATAGGGGAGGGGAGGTCCTTCAAATAACCTGTTCCCAACTCGTGAAGGG
>JANHFL010007719.1:13293-26384 GCA_032468155.1 Oxyrhabdium leporinum
GCTTCTCCTGGTGGACTTGATAGGATGGATAGGGGAGGGGAGGTCCTTCAAATAACCTGTTCCCAACTCGTGAAGGGCTTTAAAGGTCATAATTAACACATTGAAATGGCCCAGGAAGCAAACTGGTAGCCAATGCAGTTTGCAAAGCGGAAGTATAATGCACGCAGTTCTTGGAGAACACACAAAATCCCATGGTGCTAATTTGGCACCAGCGGAATCATCTTCAAAGGCCACTGTAAAAAGCAGCTCCATATTAAAGCTGCTATAATTGTTCATCAAGGAGGTGACTAGGGCATGAGTGATTGAAAGTAGCAGTCTCCTCTGAAGAGATTTGGTGGCTAAAGAGATGAGAGCCAGTTTGATCTAGCACTTAAGGCACTAAACTAAAAAGCAAGACACCGTGAGTTCAAGTCCCACCTTAGGCATGAGAGCTGGGTGGGTGAACTTGGAGCAGTCACTCTCTCTCAGCCCAATTCACCTCACAGGGTTGTTGTTGTGGGGGAAAATAGAAGGAGGGAGTGTGTTGGATATGTTTGTTGCCTTGAATTATTTGTAAAAATAATAAAGGTGAGGGATATATATTCATCAACGTAGCATCTTCAGTGTTGTGTTTTTCTTATGTTAACATTACAACTGGAGATCATCACAATCCACTTGGAAATGTCATTAGATCAGACTTCCAGCCCTTGCTTATCAATGGAGACCATGTGGAGCAAGTGGCCAGTTTTAAGTTTCTGGGTGTTATCATAAAAGAGAATCTGACCTGGGGTGCTCACTTGCAGCACTGGTCAAAAGGGCCCAGCAGAGATTATACTACCCAAGACTTCTCAGGAAACAACAACTGAATGAAAAACTTTTAGTGACTTTCTACCGCTGCACCATAGAGAATATTTAACTTACTGCAGCTGGCAGATGGTTCAGGATAATAAAAACAAATAGGACAAATAGCTTTTATCCCAGAGCAGTAACTATATTGAATTCTACTGTATAGTGCAATATTAATGCAATATCAGGGGTTTTCAATTCAATTGAATAGAATGTGAAGGATGTGTGTTTGTGTTTTATTTTTATACTAATAATGTACACTAAAAATGGCATTTAATTTCATTGTACGAGGTGCAATGACAATAAAGAAAACTAAAAATAATTAGGGGAAAAATAAGCTTAAGGTTTAAGTATCTCTATATATGAATTTTCAATTTTGTTCTTAGCGTATTTCTGATGTGTATGAGATTCCGTTTTTAACACCTGTTTTGTTTGAGGTATTTTTTTGCTCACATTTCAAATTTTGTTATCACCCACCAAACACAGTGGATCAAATAGTATCTGTTTCTTTGTCCTTGCCCATTTGGCAATAAAATATTCAGATACACAACTAAAAGAATAGAAGACCGACAGCTCCCCACTCCATTCCATAAGTCTTACCTTTGCTCTTTTATTTCGTAATCCTTTGGGTACCAAATAGTAGGGCAGATGGGAAGAAAAGAGATGAGGTGATGGGCGATTGGTAAAATCTACGTGGCAAATATTATACTCTAGCGATGGTATTCTGTCAATCAGGGTAATATTTTCAGTTCCATTTCGATGACCTTCATAAAAAATCAAGCTCAGAATGTTCTGAGTCCACACTGTGCCTGTAAATAAGAAATAATTAAATTAATTTACCAGAGCCATTATTATTTGGAGAATGCTGAGGTTATATAGAGAAACCTTTCTTATCAGGAAGAATAATGTTTCAGAGAACATAAAAGCAATAGCTTCTTCTAAAATAATTGATGCATGTATGAAAGAAAATTAGCTCTGTAAAGAAAAATAAAATGGTGATAATGCAGAGTTAGCAGCTTTATTTTACCTACGTTTCCAGCTTCTAATAAAATGCCAAACATTAAAATCTGATTGTAGCATAGTACAGTTGCAGCAAACAAGATACTGAATTAAATAACAACATTGGATAAAAGATTAAGTGTTCCTCAGAAGGTATCCTTGAACTTACCAGATTTAGGATAGGTGACTACAAATACATCATCATCTTGGATTTCAAAACTTTCTAATGAATCTATATGTTCAGGTGATATCATGCTTCGTACAAAATTAATTCCTTTGTATTTAAGTAGAAACTTATCTACTTTCTCCATTATTAGATCTGTTGATAAAATAATAGAGTAATTGACAATCATTTCTATATTTATGATGCATATTGTATTAATTCAGTTATTTAAAAAAAAATCATGCCTCTTGGCAACATAAATTAAAACAAAATATATTACTAGATTAGTTTTCCTAATTAATTAATTTTAGGAACTCAATTTGCATCCATGAAAATTCCCATTGCAAGGAGTAAATTTGCTATTCTTCTTTGGCATCTAAGAGTTTTCTTTAGAAGAGAAATTTTAATTAGAATGTTAAAAAAGATACCAGTTGCAATTCTCTTTTCTTTTTCTGTTACCTTATATAGCGTCCGATAGTATAGGTAACTTACGACCACAATTGAGCCCAAATTTTCTGGTTGGTTTTGTTTTTGTTTTTTTGCATATGTTTTATTTGTAGTTTTCTTTTAACAACCAACATTTTTTGTGGACAGTGTAATGACTGGGTCAATATATTTTTCACATAATGCTAACAGTAATAATACAATTATATATACAGAGTTTTTATCTTCCAACTTCTAACCCAGGGGTGTCAAACTCCAGGCGTGCGGGCCGGATCCGGCACATGAGGTGCTTAAATCCGACCTGCACAGCCAGCCTGGAAATATTAAAAAACCAACCTCTGGAGGCTAAAACGGGCTGAGTGTGGGGGGCCATGCCTCATTTTCACCCTCCATGGCCTCCTGCAGCACTCTGCCGGCTGAAAATGGACCAAAAACAGGCCAAAAGCTGGGCCAAAAATAGCCAGCAGAGTGCTGCAAAAGGCCATGGAGGGTGAAAACGAGGTGCAGGGGAAGCGCACGTGGATCCTCTGCACCCCATTTTGGCTGGCAGGGTGCTGCAGGAGCCATCTGTCCTGCCCTCCCCCCCACCAGCCCATGGAGGAGAACTATAATGCTGATCTGGCCCTCGAAAAAATCCAGTTTGATACCCCTGTTTTAACCTGATAGGCTCATTATAATTATAATATATTCTTTTATGTATCAATATATATTATGCTATTTTCCCAATTTACACTTATTTCTTAATTTTTCCCATTTGTTGGGGTTCTTCTATATTCATCTCTTTAACTTTAATCAATACTATTCTCTCTTTATGATTTTTTATCACTTTTTCCAAAAATATATGTAAACATCGATCACATTTTTTCATGCAATATGCTTATTAAGTCACTAATTTTTAATATTATAAATATCACTCCATGTTCCACCACATTTTCAATATCTCAACTTTCTATAAACACCAATAAAACCAATTGTTAATAATATTTAATCAGTCCCAAGATTATAGCTCTAAGTCTCCTGAATTAATAGTCTGTGAAAACTGTATATTCCAGTATGCTTTTTGCAACCTGTTAATCATAATACATTTAAATATACCTAGTCATAGTCTTCCACCTCCTAATCTTAATATATTTATGGTTATAATAAATAATGTTATATATCTATAGATGTGTTACTATTTTCCCAATTTAAACTTTCCACTTATTTCTCTTGGTTTTTAATATAGCTACTATATTGTAAGATATTATGTCTTTATCCATCATCTCTCAGTCTTTTTAGAATTTCATCATTTATTGATTTTTTTGGGTGATTCTTTTATTACTGGGCCTAAGATGGAACCTTGTGGCACCCCACTGCTTACTTCCCTGCATGTAGACTTAAACCCATTAAGGACTACTCGTTGAGTATGGTTTGTCAGCCAGTTATGCATCCATGTGGTGGTGATGGTAGTTTTGATGGAGCCACTCTGTCTCCTTGGAAGAGACACTGAAAATGCCTGTTATGTACATTTGAACTTTTGTTGCAGACAGGGAAATTACATTCACAGCTGTGTTTGCAACCTTCAACATCTTTAAGACATGTTGATATAGAGCAGGGATGTCAAAGTCAAGGCCTGTGGGCCTGATCCAGCCCAGGGGATCTGGCCCGCAGGGCTGCCCTGGAAACAGCGAAGGACTTGCTGTCCCAGCTGAAAACAGAGCTCAGGGGCCTGTTTTCGCTGACAGAACATGAGGGTCACCATAGTTGCCCCTGACATGAGTGATGTCAGGCTGGCCACACCTACCCTGTCCACACCTACCCTGGCCCCCTGAGGTCAAACACAACCATGTTGCGGCCCTCAGTAAAATTGAGTTTGACACCCCTGATGTAGGGGGAATTCAGTTACCAGAAAGCCCCAGCCAGCATGGGCATTTTTCAGAAATTTAAAAGTTGAATTTCTAGAAGTTGAGAAATACTGATTCACAGCAATGCTCTCTATATTAATGAATTAATGGCTATGGGCTTTAAAGAATATTTGGAAAGCTTTTTGTGGTTTTAAGATGATATTCAAAATTAAGAAAATGTGTGTATTGTTGTTATTATTATTGGATATATCAGAGAAAGGATTGGGAGGAAATGTAAAATGGAAGAAGGGGCCCTTTCTCATCGGATGTAGACTTATATCACTCTTGTTTTATTTTGGCTAGTACCTATACATTTATTAAAATGTTTTTAAAAATCAGTATCTTTTAAAAATGCAAATATATTTCTATATGCCAAGGATTTGGAATATATCATTATATGAAGAATTATGGATTTACCAAGTGTGGACTGCAGATCTTATTGTTCATACCTGGATTAAATCTTAGATTAATTATATATGTTTCCTTTCCATGTTAATTATATAAGTTTCCTTTCCATATATAAAGGGGCACATAGTATTATTGAAAAGTTGAACAATATTATTTTGTGCAGTCAAACATGTGATCATCACATTTAAAAACTGGATTGAGTGATTTTTCAAAGTTTAACATATGCTGCTATTGTTATCTTTTTCTGATGATTTTTGCAAGGGTTTTTGTTTTTTTAATTTAGTTATTGGTCCATTCTTTTTTTTCCTTAGAAAGTGTTGGACCACTCCATCATTGGGTTCGTTTTAACTGGCACAATTGGACAATAATATCATACTGAGGAGAGCAAACTAGGATCTAATACTTCATTTCTGTACAAAAGTAAAAATGCACATTTGGGATTAAAGTCCAACTCAGGCATGCCTTCAGATATGCAACAAATGGTTTTTATATCAGCAAACCACAAATACACATCAGAATTTCCTTATATTTCATCACATGATCCTGATTTACTGAAGACATGTAATGTAACATCCCATAATAAACATACAGGGTGTACTTAATTAGCTACATTCTTCACCTCTAATGTGTTTTTAACATGTTAATGCTTAACTTTCTACCTCTGGACTTTGCCTGGATAATCGTGACAGCACTTAAACTACGTAAATGCGACGTTATCTTTCCCTGTTCTAGCAAGGACACCACTTGCATAATTCTTCAGCCACAACCTGCCAGTTAGACTGACATTTCTTACATAATTTATGGCCAGCCTCTTTAGCTCTTTGCTAACAGATACCAAAGCCAGTGCTAAATTAGACTGCTAATTTCAGCAATAGAGTGATTAGCATGGCTCACTTGCAAAAGCACCTAATACCTAGTTTGATAATAAGTTAATAGGCCAGACCCTCAAATCCTCAATGTATTGATGGACAAAGCTGGTCCTAGGTTCTGCCTCGGTTTACCTCTTCTAATAAGCAGCCGAGTTGGAAGATCATTTAAAAGCAATTAAACTGTTTTGATAAAGTGGGATCTCCCTATGAAAAGGCAGAACCTGTAAAAAATGACTTACATTTACTTTTATGGTTAGCACAACAAAGCAGTTCAAAGGAAAAGTTGATAGGTTTAGAAATAGTCATCTCTTCAGTTACATCATAAGAATTAAAGCATCCAATAACACAGGGGTGTCAAACTCATGGCGTCACGGCGTCGTCACATGACATATCAGGACTTTTCCCCCATTCGCTACACCGGGTGTGGGTGTGGCCAGTGCGCGTGATGCATCCAGCCTGCGGGCCGGGAGTTTGACAGTCTTGCAATAATATGTGAGCATAGCCAAAGAAAAGAACATTGCATTCTGCATAAAAGTAAAAGAAATGTTTGCAAAGGCAAAACATCAAAATGGGTATGCATAAGAGACATTGTCGATGCTGCCCTAGATTGAGTTTGAATATTTGCTGTGTTCATGGAGAATTGAGAACAGCTGAAAATGAAACTGTTATCTACAATATATTGAATGCCCTCCTGCCAGTCCTGTTTTCTGAAAGAGAGGCTTTTTCTTGAAGGTTAAGGTTTATGGGAAATTATTAGTAATACATTTGAAAAAGCAAATTTAAAATAGAGGAAAACCCACATTAGTTAGCCAGTGCAACAGTATTATAAAAACCATGTTTCAGTTATTACAAAGTCCATTCTCTGTGGCCGTCAGGACTGGGGCAATTCTCTAGTCTACACAATTTTCACATCTATGGATTCACTCACAGATCTCAGAACTGAGTCGATTTTGGGTTCTGATATAAGCATCTCCACATGAAGGGGAATATTCATCTCTGGTATTCAGGCCCCAAGTGGTATTATGGACCTACTGGTCTAGTTGCGCCTGGCTGAAGAGGGATGACAAGGCCACAGCAATCCATGATCTGACCCCCTCTAATTAGAAGTACAATAATGTTCCTTGCATGAGTCTGCCCTTAAGAGTAACTCAGAAATTATTGCAAATGCAAACTATGGCAACAAAACCGTCATCCAAAAGATCCTTGGAAGATCCCAAAAAAATGTATGTTAAAGGAACTTAAGTGAGATTTAAAAGGTTGGAAAATAGCATTTAAGACCTTTGGAGTCTTAAATAGGAATTTAGACTATTTACTGATTATATTCCTGATAAGTATCTTTTTTGTTTCCATTCAACCATTTCAAAATGGAACAGAAAGTTTGTTGGAGAAGGGTCAGTGACCCAAGGCTGGGAGAACAGTTATGTAAGGATGTGGGAAAGTTGCAGAATCTTGGTCTGGAATGTCCTTCTTCTTAGGCAACCAAGCTAAGTTCAACTTTATCTGCCTGTTGACTCCACGTAATGTGGTGCCCGTAGTCTAACTATACATTTTATTGGTCTTAAATCTTATTCAGTTTCATGTATGTGTTTTAACAGCAGCAGCCTCATCAGTAAAAGTTATGGGTGCCTGTCACTTGGCACCTGTGTGACACCTCTGCTTTTCTGCATTGGTTGCCAGTATGCTTCTAATTTCAATTCAAGGCACTGATCGTTTCTTTTAAAACCACTCGGAGCTTGGGAGCTAAGTTACTTGCAAAGTCATTTCTCCCTAGTCATATCTCCCCATCCTGCTAGATCTGGCAGGAGAGGCATTTTCTGGGCCCTGCCCATTGGGGAGTATTCCAGGGCAGGACCTAGGAGGGGAGCCTTTTCTATCTTGATATACACCTTCTGGAACATCACCCCCCGCCCCCCATATCAGTCTTGCCTGACCTTTCTGGCCTTTTGTGTGTCCTTGGAAACTTGATTTTGTTATTGAGCCTGGATGTGGTTGAATCCTTATCATGGCTGTATTCCTTGTTATTGTGTCCCACCGTCCCACCCACTTGGGCTGCGTGATTTTTAAAAAAATGTTGTTATAGTATTTTTAACTTCTTTTAAGTACAGTACTGCTACCTGCCCGGGGTCATATGTTTGAGATGGGTGGTCATATAAAGTAAGTACTGTAAGTAAATGCCCTTTCTCCTTGCTCTGTTTGTCTAGTGATAATCCCCATTTGAAAATCCATGTGGACAATGTCTCTAAGGAGAAGGAGGATACAACGTTCTTGCTACCTCCTAAAGTCCTGAAACTATACAAATCCTGCTCACAGTGACACACAAACCAGTGTAAGAAAATCGTAGAAGTATGAAAAGAATGGCCAGTAATAAGTGTGTATACAGGTAGTCCCTGACTTACAACCACAACTGTGCCTGGAATTATGGTCATAACTCATAGCGATCGTAAATTGAGTCAGCAATTGAGTTGACCTAATTCAACTAGATTAACCCATTAAGGCAGGAAGTCAGAGCAATCACATCAACTAAAGGCACAGAAAAACCCCGTCAAACTATAATAATACAAACTGCTGTATTATTTACTGCCCCACACTTATTTGCTTTATGAGGTTTAGAGAAATAACCTTGAAAACCTTAATTCCAGTCTTTAAAAATCATTCCATTAGATATTTTCAAGGTTTTCAAGGTTATTTCTCTAAATAAGTGTGGGGCAGTAAATAATACAAGTTTGGAAACCCCCTGGATTGTACAAACAGAGCTTATTGACTAGTTGTGGAACTATAAAGAATTACAACTACTGTATATTTTGACAAATAATACTAAGATTAAGTAATCTGTTGGCTCTTGGAAGTCAAAAAGGATAGACAGTGACAGATTACTGACAGAATAGTAAAATACTATTTGGATTTTTTAAAACAAGGCAAGATGGTGCAGCAGGAAGATTCGGAGGTATTCTGTAAAGAAATCATCTCGTTACTTCAAGAACTTTACAAAACGATCACGAGGGGGGGGGGGCACCAGGAGATAAAGGACGTACTAAGGACTTACAATATGATATAAGTGAGCTACATCTTGACATAACTGGAAAGACTGAAAATGTGCAACAAGAAACAATGAGTCAAAACAAAGAAATCCAGGAAACAAGGGAAACAACTGTTTAGAAGACAAGATAGAACAGATTTTGCAAAAAATAGAACAAGGAGAAAAAAAAAGATAATAAAGATGGATGAAATAAAGTTGAGAGAATATGTATCAGGAGAAAGAAAAATAAAATTGAACAAAATGTATGATGTTTTTGAGGAAAAGATAAAACACTTGGTACTCAGGGGTGGAGTGGCAACAGAAAATTGTGGAGAGGGAAATAATAGTTGAGTTAAAAATGAAAGATATAGATAAAGACCCATGGAAGACAAGTTAAAAAGAGAAGAAGGGAAATTTCTAAGAGGATGAGAGATGATGGATTAAATTTGTTTTTTTTCTTTAAAAATCAGATTGGTTGTATTAAAATTAGAATAGATTTTTTTTTAAAAATGGATAGGGAGAATGTTTTTCTATATATCTTTATATAATATTGTTAAAGTGAAGATTTGAGACTAAGATTAGATTCTGAAAGGGGAGGTTACTAGGTATGTCTAAAAATAATATTACTATTGGAATGATGTAATTAATATTGAATAAAGGGGGGAAATGATTGGATGCACTAATGATAAGAACAGATTTAAAGAATTAGAAATGGGGAAAATATTGTTATGTGTATTTTTATATAATATCAATGCGAAGATAAAAGATTAAGATCAGATTTTGAAAATGGTATTATTAGATATAACATTATTATTATTAAGATAAAGTAATGAACAATTGAATAAATGAAAAAAATGAAGGGTTAAGTGTTGATATAGATATATATAATAATACTAGATTATGTAAGTTTGATAATTGTTGCAAACTCTATCTGTATTAAATTTTCTCTTTGTATTGGAATTAATGATACCCAGCCAACACACTGTTCACGCAATGATACATATGTTTTAAAATAAAAAAAAAAACATTAAAAATACATTGCTTTTATGTCATCTCCAGATCATGAGTGACATACGCTTAGGTCACCCTTAGCTGTGTAAATGTTAAAATAAAACTTTTGCCTTTACTTGAACATCATCTAAGGGCAGGCTAAAGCCACAGAAAAAATCTGTTAGACGTAGTCATATTTCCTTAGAGGCAAATCAGGTAGATAACATTTTAACTCAATATAGAATAAAGCCCTAACTATGCATATGAACCATAGTATCTACCATATTTTTCAGACTATAAGATGCATCTTACCCCCCCCCCCCAAAAGTGGGTGGAAATGTCTGTGCATCTTATAGAGCAAATACGGGCCCATTTTTGGCCTTCCAAACCCTCTGCATGTCCCATTTTTGCCCTCTCAGGAGTCCAGAAGCACTCTGCAGTCAAAAAACGGGCCCATTTTTGGCCTCCCAAACCCTTAATGCGTCCAGTTTTCAGAGTCCCTGATGCCAGGGAAGACAAAAACGGGACCTGCAGGGGTCTCCAGAGGCCAAAACGAACCCGATTTTGGCCTGCAGAGTGCTTCTGGATGCTGGGGAGGGCAAAACGGGAGACACGGAGGTCTCCAGAGACCAAAAATGGGCCCAATTTTGGCCTGCAGAGTGTTTCTGGATGCTGGGGAGGGCAAAAATGGGATGTATGGAGGCAAAAAAATGATATTTTTTTTTCTTGTTTTCCTCCTCTAAACCTAGGTGCATTTTATGGTCCTGGTGCATCTTATAGTCTGAAAAATAGAGTCATTGCATTGTTGCTGAAATGGTATAAATAAACTGTGCAAGGACAGTGAAAAGTAGCAGGTCCATGGCTTGGGAATCCTGCTGAATGTATAGTTCCCATTGGAACAGCAGATGGAAGCTATGGCCTATGTCAGGACTGTCAAACCCCTGGCCTGTGTGCTGGATGCGTCACTCTCTGGCCACGCCCACCCCCGGTTTAGCGAAGGGGAAAAAAGTCCCAATACGACATGTGACGCCCCTGTGACAACGTGAGTTTGACAACCCTGGCCTATCTGGTTGATATACCAATTGTAGCATTACCTGTGGTAAAACAACTTTAAAATAGTGACTCAAGGCCTTGTCACTACTCTTCTGGAATACTGCAATGTGCTCTAAATGGGGTTGTCTTTAAAAACCATTTAGAATCTGTAGTTGGTTCAAAGTGAATTGACCCATGTATTAGTCAGTGTTCACCTATAGTCATTACATCTACATTGAGAGCACTGCTCTTATTATCAATAGGCTTCTGGAAACAATTTAAAGTGTTGATTTTTACCTATAAAGTACTTAAAATCCTCATTCTCTCACTAGACCAGTTTGATATGCCAGGACAAACCGCTGGTGCTTCCCATCTTCAGGAGGTGAGGGGGGGGGGGAAAGGACTCAGAGTCACTACTTCCCACTAGTAACACTGGCACTTTGGATTGACCTCCCATTCAAAATTGTATTACCTCCTTTTGTGACTGCCTTGCAGAAGCAACTAAAAACAAGCTCTTCTAGAGGGTGTTTTGAAATGGGTGAGTTTATAAATTGCTGACTTTATGATGTTTTATACATTTAGATGTTAATCATGAATCTTTGAATTGTTCTTGTGAATTGCCAAGCGTCGTTTAGGGCTATGATGGGGTATAAATGCAATGATGAATACATGCATGCATCTATACTAGGGCCACGATATGAATACAGATAAATTCTCTTTAAACTGCGGCAATAGAAATAGATATTTAAGTAACAATTTTAACAGGTTCTGTTGAAACACTTTAAAAACAGAGTGTTTTTAATGCTGAAAAGGAAAGATAATGGGCTTATTGTGGGATTCAACAATACCCTGGTATTGTTGAATACATATTCTTATTTCTATAGCAACACTGCATTCACTGAGAGGAAATCTGAAGACTTAAAATACAGGGAACAACAACAAAAAAACTTACTCCAATGTAATTTTAAGGTTTGTATATTTATTTATTACATTTATATAGCTGAATTCAATAAGACATATTCCTGGAAAACATTAATAGGATTGCACTGTAAAGCAACAACAAACTTACATGTAAAAGTACTCATAGGCTTGGATTGATTTATTTTTCATATTTTCTATTATTCATCTTTGAGTTTTGGGATGTGATTTTTAACACGTAAGATTTACAATATATTAAATTGGCTTTGTCATGGTACAAACTGAATATAGCACATGGTGCCCTTATTTATAAGGAATATTGTCTGAGAAAAATATGGATGATGGTCCAGGAACTACACCTAGTGCAAAAGCGAGGTGAAGATTTTAGTGAGAAAACTTAGAAAAAATAGTATGATATAACAGAGAGAGTAATGAAAAAAGAAAACATAACAAAAAACCCAACTCACTAAAATATTGTAAAACATTACTTCATTAAAATATCCTGGACTCCTTAATTAATATCTTAAATCTAAAACACATCTCATAAGTTTATTTTTAAATAGAGAATCATATACAGCACCCTATGTAATATCATAACGAAAGTCACCTAAAGAGAAGAGAGAGAGATTAAAATCTACCAGTAAAGTGTTTAATCTAATTGGCGGGAAATGGTCTCTTCCGGTAGAGAAATTCCCTGAAGATGGGCTCCAGCATGAATCTGAAAGCTCAGAAGACCAGTGACTGACCCAGATTGGATCTTGCAACATTATCCTAGGACACATATATTTCCCTTCATTCATCATGATCTCTTGTACTTTTATATAAATGAAGATACATACAAAGATATTCTATATGAAATGAGGATTTAGAAGGAACAAGAAAGGCAAATTGTGTCATAAGCATTAAGGTATCATTGCACAAATAATGCACTTTAGGTTTAGTGACTTGGTTTCAGATAATTCATATGTTTTAAGCTTGTAGCCTTCTATATTCTGCTTCTATATACCATTCACAATATTTGGTGAACTGAATGCCAACATTATCCATGCTTCTGTACATAGTTGCAGTTTTAGTCAATATAGAGAATAATTTCAGCAGAACATATTTGGAGAAACAGCTCGAGGATATTTTGGAATGTTGAAAATGGTATCATAATCCTTTCTTAATTTAAAGATTTAATCATGGGTTTTCTAGGAAGAGAACCAGTTGCTAGAATCAGTTTGGTTTAGTGGTTAAGGAACCTGACTAGAAAGTGGGAGACTGTGAGTTGTAGTCATGGGTGGGCTGCTGGGGGGTTCTCAAGGGTTCGGGTAATACTCTTGCTAAGATTCTGGCAAACCCCCAAATCCCACTCCTGGCTGGCCCTGCCCTGTTCCGCCCTGCTGTTTCTGGCTGCATTAGGCAGCTGCAGTTTCAGAAGCAGAGAAGCAGCCGGATTCCTTATAGGTATGTGAAGATCAGTTCAGTCTTGTTATTTTTATTTCTAAGAATGCCTAGCTTATTCAAATAGCAAAAGTATTTAAAAGCCCATTATGGTAGCTTTG
>JANHFL010007721.1:0-18330 GCA_032468155.1 Oxyrhabdium leporinum
CCAGCCCCCCCCCCCCCAATTCCTTGCTGCACAGCCAATGCAGGGCTACAAGGAAGGCAATGGGCCAGGGGGGCAGAATTGGATACTAAGCTGATGTCTAAGGTATAAAAGGATGCCATACCTTTTCCAAGGTGTGGCCTTCCTCACATGTCTCTTTTGCATATGTTTGAAACAGTTTACCCAGCTTTGCTTTGATCAAATTAAACACTGATTCTTTCTCAAGCCTCTGCTTAAGTTCTTTTTGACCTATTGTTGACTTAAGCATATTGCCGAACCTTACAATACTGTAAGTAAGGATTTTTCATTACAATCTTTTAAACTATCAGTTTTAAGCATTTTTTATTCAATTGTGTTATGCTGTTTAACATTCATTTGTGGTCACCACCATTAACATTTGCAATGATAAAGACAGATTGTGCCTTATGATATGTAATTATAGATCATGTTAGTGGCAATAGATTCTTTCAAGAAATTTTTTTGGGAAAAGGGAAAATTCAGTTGATTGCTCCTAAAAATACATTAAAAGAATGATACATCCTCTAAATTGTAAAATATGCTTTAAAATTGTCAATAGAGATCACATTTGCTTTGTTTTTAAAGATGTAATGATATATTTGCCCAGGCAAAGGCAAAATAAATCAGCTGCCCACCTTAGGTCTATATGTTCTACTCACTGATTAAATACTAGTGGTTATGGTTATATATATATTTAACATCAAAATGTATTGTTTATATGGATGCAAATATATCTTGAACAAAGCACTTAAAAATAGGAGTATGTTTCATTGAGTGAGAATATTACTTGCCTCATTATACATTTTAATATCATTCTACAACTCTTACCAAATACAAATGTGTAGTATAATAAATCTGTAGCTGCATATTTCTTGCACATGGTCCAGACCCTTTCCTTCAAAGATGTTCTTTGGATACAGGGTGTTCTGACCCGGCCTTAGCAGAAACAAGAAACAGACTCCTTGTCACGAAAACCCCCTCTTTATTTACCTCTTGTTAATTAATTGCATTCACCCACTGAAAAGTCCAGGCAATAGTCCTTCAAAGAGTTAACGGCAGCAACAGACCTTATCAGTTCCTTGAGATAATTGCATGGCCATGAGCTCCCAATTGAAAAGCTGCAAATTAAGTTCTGGCAAGCAGTCTCTGTGGCACAAAACACAATAAGCAAAATCTTCAGAAAGATGAACTGTTGACTCCTACGACAACCACTCCCCTTTCCTTCTATTTCTTCCCCAGCCAGGGAGGGGCCATTCAGCGTCCATATATGCTTTGCTTCCCAAGTCAACTCCTTGACCTCCATTGTTCCCCTCTCCTAACAGCTCTGCGCATACATCTATCTGGAACAGACCCCAGCTGTTCTTCCTGCTCACTCATATTAGCCTCCAAAGGCAGCTGCCTCTCCGGTGGCTGGGAAATGTTGAACGGCCCTGGCTCTATCTCTGTGTCAGACACAGAGCATCCATCAGAGTCTTCCCCAGACTCCAGAACTGGCCCAAGTTCCTCCCCAATCTCCTCATTGACCGATTCTGCCGCCAGCTCTGCTGGCAGGGATATGATTTGCCAAGCAATTGTAGTTAGTTGCTTGGAAATTTTATATTATTTTCTTCTTTACTGTGAAAAGCAAATATGGCAAGAGAAGTATGAGAGGGATATGTTAGTAGCTAGTCACTGTTTTTTCATCTGTCCACAATGTCCTACTGGAGGGAACAAGAGTTGGATTAATGGAAAAATGAAATACAGTAAGGATAATAATAAGAGCACATAACCATGCACAAATGTTATAGTTTATGAGATATGAAATAGCTATAGAAGTGATGTAATCTTTCTTATGGTGTGAATTGAATACCTAACTGCTGATGTATACCTGTTATAGTCCAGGATTCAGATTCTAATGCTGTACCATGATGCCCATGTTTGATAGCATCTTTAGGTAATTCCTGGTTTAGTGTTTCCTTAGGCTGACATTCCATTGGTTCATTTGAAGTACCTTCTTCAGAGTGAGAATCTGAGCTATGACAGTATCCAAGCAAATAATGTTCAATGGAACATTCTTTTCTTTTAATTTATTCTTGTTCTATCATGCATTTCACAAGAAATATTTTGCAAGATTCTTGCGCTTATAATGCAAGAATCTGAAATTTTGAGTAATTCTTTGTAAAGAAACATTTTTACATAATAGCTTATTATTTAAAAAACTTTTGAAAAACTAAAGGTAAATATAATTTACTCATAGGTTATGCAATAATTTGATGATACATAATACCTAATGATTTTCTTTGCATATAAATATCAAAGTGTGTGTGTGTGTGTAAATAACTTTTTTGCCCAACAGAAGATAATGCATTTGCAACAAGTATTTTCCTTATGTGATGTTCTTTGCAACCATTTTCTTAGAGAATAGAAGAAAAAAAAATGGCTGTCCAGAGCCCTTTCTGTCTGAAATGATAAATTATTCCTTGTTTTTCATGAACAAAATTCCAAACCACACAATTCATGAGTTTCAAACACAATATTGGCACTAGGGCCAAATAAAAGATCTAAAATAGCAAATTATATTCTGGGTTCTCCAGACTTTAGAGAGCTTCAGAGCTTCTTCACCTCCATCATTTTTTACATGTTTGCTGATGTTATTTAAACTGGCATTGCCTAAATGATTTTTTTTAATACTATTTTTAATCGAGACCATTTTCTTATATATTTACTTAATCTATAGCCAATAAATAGTTCAAAAACCCAGGGAATTCCTAAATGCAATGAATGGAAAAATGCAATGGAGGAGCTAAAATAGGAATGTTCCTGTCCTTAGCTCTTGCCATTGCTGGCCTGAAGTCCCAAAAAGAGATAGAGCATTATATACAGCTTAGCACAGCTAAGCCTGAAAAAGTCTGTTCCCACAGGAAAGTAATAATAGGGTGATATTCAAACCAGTACAAGCTGAGTGTTTGGAAAGGATTTAGTTGACAAAAAGAACAAAAGGATTTTTTTTCTCTGTGCACTTGTTGCTCATTGACTTGAATATGCTTCCTATATTTGATTTCTGGCTCCTTTGAAGCCAGACACATCTTGCTAGCTCACCTTGACTGGTGAACAAACAGATAGTTTGCAAACATTCAGCAAGGCAACAATTTAGAAGAGGAAAAATGAATTTCAAACCATGTAACTGTAAGGAAAAGAGATTAATGAAATATACAATGGGTAAATTATGAGGTGGGTTGTTAGGCTATGAATTATGTCAATGATTTATATATACAAGTTTTTATAACAAAGTTATATTATTTTTTATTTAAGAACCACCCATTTTTCTCTCAGATGGATTCTGGGAAATGTATAATAAAATATTAATAGCATAAAAAACAATATGTAAAATTTTAAAGAGCCACAGAATGTTAAAAATGATTAAAAGTCAGGGGAAAACTTTCAGGCACCAGCCAGATCCAGGACTGCATACTCCTTTGCGCACTCCAAGCAAGGATGCAGAGAAAATGTTTTTTTTTGCCTTTATGGAAGGCCAAGAGAATGGGGCCCCAACCATATGCTCCATATTTCAGACCTTAGTCAATTGTCTGAATGCAACACTTAAGCTCAAAGTTGGACTTTTTTTGCTTAGTCATCTGCTGTTGGTTGAAGAAAAATGGCTGCCTTTTATTGTTAATTGAGCATCATGTCAGTTTACGATACATACATTGAGTGATGTTCTGTGCTTACAGAACCAAAGTTAATTGGCCTATTGTTCTATGGAGGCGATATCACATGGTTGGAATGATTAATGACAACAAATGCTCTGGTCAATAAGTGATGAACTTACATATATAATCTGGCCTTATGATGTGATGCTGCTTTGAGTGGATTTTTTTTTATTCTGTCTAACTGTATTAACTTATAAAGAGTGTGTAATTTTCCTTGCCATGCAGTGAGAGGTGTTTGGCAATAAAGTCCTATGAAATTAGAAATTGTCACCTACTTAATAAATTTGCATGCAGAAAAGCCAAGTGGTTTCCTTTCAGATATTTATGGACTTTGACAAGGAAAATAGGATGCTAATGCTGAAGTCAGCAATAGCTTGGCCTTGCACCGGTAAATCCAATGAAAGGTGGCTCTTCTTTTTTATTGGACATCAAGGATGTGAGTATTACTACACTCTTAGAGAAAAGAAGCTTTTCCACTGTGTTTTCTTCTTTCTTTGCAAATCCAAAATAACAGACCTCAAAACAGTAGAGGATTCTATTTGGTTAACAAACTAGTGTCGTGGAAAATGTTGCAGGAGAACTGAGGGGACAAATGGCTCCCAGAATGAAACATTGAAAAAACATTACATTGGCGCACACATGAGAAAGGGGGTTTTGTTAAATGAACAGCTTGCTTCATGCATCTTTTCAGAATCTTCAAAAGGCCTTTGTTAGCATTGAAGTTAGCACTTATTAAATAGGGAGTAAGAGGAAGCTCTAAGAGAAGTAATAGAAAGGTAGTAGGAAGATAAAATCGTTGAATAAAACTTGAGTGTAGAAAAACAGCAGAAATTGATACAATATTCCAAAACTGAAAGTGAGAAGCTCAAAAATGTCCTTATAGATTGGTTAGCAATGAGGTAAATTAAAATTTTGCTATGTTCAAGTGCTATGTTGTACAGAATGACCCCTTGATATATTTAAATGCAATTCTGCACAAATAATGTTAGTTATGATGAAAAACACATTTGTTACATGTGGGTCAAGAATTTTCCAAAACAGTCTAAATATTTTCTTAAGTTCAAAAATACTGGTCACAACATCTATTAATAGAATATAGTTTGCTCAGAAGCATTAAAATCAGAAACGAGAAATTTTGTCACATCTAATATAGAGTCATATAAGGTAAAGCTCTCTAAAAGGAAGGCAAAATATGGTGTAAGGAATTTAGTGGGGCCATAAAGGCTAGGATCAAGAACAGAACATCTATATATAACAGAACATCCTCTATAGAGGATAAATTATGTTTTGGAAAGTGCTACTGATGTTCTTCCACACAAGCGTCTTTCAAATAGTCACCAAAAGTTGGGCTTACCTAAATGGCAATGAACTAATTTTCTTTCCTCTCATAGCTTGGCAAATCCATTCAGCAGGAGTCTTTCCATTTCCCTCCTGTAAACTGTTGATAGAGAGACAGAAAAATAAAATTAATTCCAGCAGCTCAGTCCCATGTTACTTAAACACTAACTACATTTATTATAGGATACAGTTCTCCTCCCCCCCATCTGCATGACAATCATAGGGAAGAATTTTTTGCACATGGAACAACACTATTAACACACTGGCAACCCTCTGGGAAATGCAAGTCATTTGAGAGATTTGTGTAAGGCTGCCACATAGTCATAAATGCCATATTTTGGCATTTAACAAATAAAACTGTAGCTATATATATGCATATGCCTTTATAACCGGAGATGACACACTGAAATTATCTTGCTTGACTTTTAAAATTCATTATTCAGATGACTCCAGATGTTAAGTTAAATCCCTAGCATCTTTGTAAATACAAATCACTTCAGAGTTCCTGAGCAAAAAGAAAAAGAAGACTTTATTTTTATGAAGGTCATCTTGAGGGGGGGGGGTGTTTCCAAACAACAGGGGTTTCTGTATTATTACATTGTCTTCCCTGTGTGTCCAACTCCGTAGAATGGAAAGCAATATTCTCTGCACGTATTTAGAGTTTCACTTGGGGTTCATCTGCATCTGAAGAAAAAGAAAGCCTTCTGTCTTCACTCTTGTCCCCTTTGCCAAAACTGATCCTTTTGAATGTCAATTAAACAGTCATAACGACATTTAAAACTTCAGGCTTAACAACAATATTGGCCAGTGGTATCGCACACAAAATGTTCAGCAGACTTGTTTTGGTAAATAAGGGCAGATGTGTTTGTTTTAATAAACTTTTGTTCAGAAAAAAGTCCATTAAGGAAACAAAACTTTTTCCAAAGTTCACCAAAGTCATGCCTAGCTCAAGAAGATGAATCTGATATCCTCAAGCCCTAGAGCAAACACTGATTTATTTAGAAGATATACATTCCACTTTTAATAAAAAAAATAAAAATGCCCAATATAGGTTCCTAACTTGCAGGATAGGTACTGCATGTCTCTTCCTAAGACTTTAAGACTCAGTTTTTGGATCAGATATTATCTTTTTTTTTTACATTAAAATTAAAGTAAGTGATTTTAAACACAGATAAGGTGGTAAGCAATAGGAAAATAAAGAGTGTTTATCAATAAAGCTTTTCTTTGGGATAAATGGAGCTCTTTAAAAAAAAGTATGTGGGTTTTTTTGAAAAAAAATGGGGGCCAAGGTGAATAATGGGGTTCCACAAGTCTGCACCTACAGAGCCTAATGTAGATCATGTCCTATTGTAGATTGTGGAGCTTCAGGATTTTAGCTGGATTTCTCATTTGCAACCTTGCCTGTCTTGTTGATACCTTTGTAATATTATAATATAGGTTATAAAGTCATAAAATGAATTAAAGCCTAAAAACAACTACGGCATCTCGTATTCATTTTATATGGAACAAGATCAAGGTGGTCAAATGTTTTACAGAAAAGGAATGGTCTTTTTTGCATGAGCACAATGGGATAAAAGGAAAGGGTCCAGTAATTTGGTAGCATAGCAATATTGACTTGGCTGACTAGAGATAGCATGTAGACTTAAGCATATTCAATTTAAAAAAATTGCTGAGAACATATTTTTCAGGGCTCAATCTGCCAACTTTTTGAATCAATACTTCTATTCAGAATAATCACAAGGTGACTGCAGTCTGCCAAATGAAGACAGCAAGGTCTACAAAACATATCTTTAAAAGGATAATATGCTTATGTTTTTACCATAGCACTTGAAGAGTAAAAAAAGAGCCATCATGAGAGTTTCATACAACCACGACAATCTGAAATATCCATATTTTCAAAGCCAGACCAGATTGAAATCCATTTATGGCAGCCTAATTGTCATAATCATAACCGAAGGCTACGTAAAGACTATACAAAATGGATCTCACTTATTTAAGGGGAAAGTACATTTAATAATAACAAAGGCATTTGTATTTTACAGAAAGAAAGCCCAAGAACAAATCCTGTTTGTAAATCTGAAATTTTCCCACTATTTCTTACATTCCTGAATTTAAGGGGCTGCTAATGGTAGAGGAACTGTTTAGGAGAAAAAGATGGAATAGAACTTTTCAGCTGAAATAGTAAATACTAAAAATAACTGTCAGAACCAAATACATCAAACTGTAAGATACATTGAAATAAATAGGATGTAAAGTAAATTAGATCCAATGTCTTTTTACTGGTTTCACCACTTCTTTGATTCTCAGAAATGTTGGTATTCATGCCCTGTTCAGTATAATTCAAGTACAGTAACATGTTTATTAGAAGGACTTCTCCATTTAATAAGATTTCCTGTCAAATAGGCAGTATGATATCACTATCTATTTGCTTTCCAACCATTCGCCATCAGGAAAAAGAAAAAACTACTGTGAAACCCAGCACATGTTTACCTTTTGCTCCAACTGCAATGACAGTAAATGCCATCCCAACGAAGAGCCACCAGATAAAAAGACAGATACAAAAGACATATACAATAAAGACTAGCTAGATTGATGTGGAGTATATTGAATACTACTGGATTTTCTTCTTCCCTGTATGTTAGCAACTGGTGGAGGGGGGAGTGAAAAGCAAATATGTTTCTTTTCTTTGCTTCTCATTGACAATGGTGATGACAGCTGTGTTTATCAGTCTGTAGGCAGTATGTGCATAGCATTCTTGAGTATCGCAAAGCTTTTTCAAATAGTTTCTATCATTGTCAGTACAATCTTACAGGATAAGCCATTATCACTAACGTCACCAGACTGGACATAGGCTGAGGCTGAAACACAATGGTTGAGTCTCTATAGATTAGTGAAGCTTAATGAGGCTTTGCCTTAGACATGGTTTGTCTTACTTATGTAACCTGACTGTTAGATTTATGAAATAAGCTATGCTTAAACAAACCATGATTCAGCATAAAGAATTCAAATGGTGGCTTTTTAAAGTTCACTTAGTGAATTAAAAGGTAAACAATTCTGTTTCCACTTATTGAAAAATAAGGTACATTTAACTTAATGGGTAGTAATTTAGGGTACACTTTTATTTCAAAGTGAAATCCATCTGAATCTTATTCCTATCCTATCACTACCATCATATCTTAGAATGTGGATAAAACACACAGCCAGTTGCTGAGCAAATTACTGATTTTATTTTGAATACCACTGGGAAGGTTGCAAATTGTGATCACTTGACTGCAGAAGTCATATGATGGTCACAACTTTGAGAACAGTTAAAAGAAACAAGTGGTCTAATGAAACAGGGAAAGAACTTGAAACAAGTTCTGGAAATAGCCTTGGATCAAGGCTGGAATATAGAGGGATTTATAATGTTTCCACAATCTTGCTGCAAAACCATAGTTAGAGCTTCCAAGAAATAGGGAATTCAGGAAAATTAAAGCAGAGAAATAGATGCTTCAGACACTGCTATTCCAATGGAATAAGCAAAAGTCTTGCTGGGAATTTATATTAGGTTATTTCTTTATGCAAATTATATGACTGAATATTTAAATTATATTTTTATTTGTTTGTCAGACTGCATATAAAAATACCATATTTTCTATATATATTTTTTTAATCTGAAAATTTCAAAGATTAATTTGAAACTTATAAACAGACCAGAAATTTTCTGCCACTGATTTCACCTTCATGAAGAAAGATATTTGAGCTTGGCTTTAGCAAGGTGCATTTTGTGTAAAAAGATAATAGAAGCTTGGTTGTTTTTTTTTTTAAAAAAACCAAAACAAAACAGGATGCATTAGAAGAACATTGATTATTTCTGTTGAAAAGAACAGAATTTTATTGCGATTAGTTATCCAAATATATTTGATGGCTATCTGCCAAATTTAAATCTGCTCAATTCTAAAATCTTTCATTTTAGAATTGAGTATCTGCATAAAAAACAACCAAATATCAAGCTAGAGGATTAGAATCTGTGACCTTCAAATATAAATTTATAACATTGACATTTACAGATGAATTTCTTAGGTTAATTAAATGATACACTGTGTATATTAATCTCAGCTGAACATGTATTTTTTCAGTCTTTTTTTAAAAATATGTGTTAGAAAGTCCTTGTTTGATCCCTGTGTATCCTGCTTACTTTGCAGCATTTTCAGTTCCTTAGATTCCAGAGATTATGAATGGATATAAATGTATAAGTGGGCTGTTAAGAAGGCAACAGAAAACTATAATACCACTAAGAAAACTGCGTGGGTCTAGTCATCAATTTGGACTAGATTGCATTTAGTTTAATCTGATTTTGACACATATATTATACAGAGAAGAATTTTGGTAACCATTTTGCCATAGTTAATCTAATGTTATGCCAAAATCTACATTGCAATTTCTCAATATTTTCTTCCTTCTCAATGAGGCTTTTGCATCTCTACTTCCGTTTCAGGATGCATGAGAATTTATTTTTGACTTTTCTTTTGGATGTTTACTTTGCTGATGAATGGGATGAAGGGTGAAACAAATGACAACAGATGTCATCTTTCATAAACCTAAATGAGAACTAATAGAAAGAAACTTGCAAGAGACATTTTCTGCATGTCACCAGTTTCAAACAGTTTCCAAATGATGGACAGTGGAATAAGCAGACACTTGGTAAGAGTAGAAAAAAAAATACAGGGTTTTCCCCATAGATACAAAACAAGTTGCAAAAGATTCAGGTTGAAAGCTTAGGAATGCAGAAAGGGTAGGAGAAATGTGGCATAACTATAGCAACAGAAGATGAAAAACCATTTAAGCAGAATCTGCCTGAGTGACTAAAGTTAAGCAAAATAATAGGAACGAAGGATAGTTGAGAAAGAACAAGGCTTTATCAGAAATAAAAAGGTTTAATGTCTTTAATGCTAGGTCAAAAGAAGAGGCAATACTTAGCTCAAATGTGAGAAAAAAGTAAAACAAAAAAGTGGGACAGAAGAAAATTCAGGGAACTAATGTATTTGTTAGACTTCTATCCTACCTTTAGAGCTCAAACTACTTTCATTAGGATATTCTTTTATTTTATCCTCTCAGAAGAACTCTGTGAAGTGTGTTAGGGTGGAAGCTATGACCACAAATAATCAGTTAGCTTCCATAATAATAGTGGATAATAGTGGACCAGTACCAGGGTCTCACCAATGTTACCTCAACTCCACACTCAGTTCACATAGTATAATTTCTATATATGCAGGTAGCCCTTAATTTACAACCACAACTGGAACCAGAATTTCCATTGCTAAGCAGTGTAGTTGTTTCTAAATTGTGCCCAATTTTACGATCTTTTTTTGCCATGGCTGTTAAGTGAATCTGGCTTCCCCCATTGACTTTGCTTGTCAGAAGCATCCTGAGAAGATTGCAAAGGACAACCATTGTAAATACATGACAGCTCCCAAGTGCCTGCATTTTGCTTACCTGATCACGGGGACACCGAAATGGTGGTCATGCAGACCAGTTGTAAGTAACATTTTTTCAGCACTGTATTAACTTTGAAAGGTTGTTAAATAGTCATAGATCAAGGCCTATACCAAGATTACATGCTGATATGGAGTAAATTTAACTGATCAAAGCAGGGAGAGATGTTAACTAGTTTGTCCCATTTTCATGTTGATAAATGGAATCATAAGGCATCTGCAATACAAATCAATCAGAATTGCTCATTACTTCAAATATAGTCTTATATAAGCTCCTTTACTAACACAATGTTGATTTTTCAGCAGGAGAAAACATATGAAGGAAAGATTCAGTTGGGGCTTTCAAACAAACCCTGTATTCATGTAATATGTGCAAACCAGCCAATACACTGGCAAAGATCCAGAATATTTTACACATTGCTTTTATATATTGGGGATTTAGTTGTCACAGAAAAAATCTATTTTAAGTTTTTCATGTATGGTCTTGTGAAAAACTTAGTGGGATTTTACTTTCATTGACTATTGTGATTCACTATGGTAAGCCATGTTTTCTTTTTACTAAGAAGTACTAATAGCATAAGCCATGATTTATAAACTATAAAGTTACACATTCAGCAAAGTGGAAGTTTAACTAAAATCCATAATAATACAGAGTGTTAATATAGCCACTGCAGATATTTCTCTGGGTCACTTTTTGAAATTATGGTCACTATAAAAATTACAAGGTTTAAACAGGAATCAGGATAAAAACCAGATTTTCTCCAAAATAAAATTTCATAGAGGGCACTGTACTATTAACAGTATCATTTAAAGTAGCCACTAGAATTTAATATAGAATCCAGCTTTACCACTTTACAGTATTATTCATTTAAAAGACCCACAGGATCTTGCAAAAATAATCCAATTACAACAAGTTCATTATGTACTGCTTATTTTAATAGTTTTGTTCCCAGAAAGAGGCTCTTGAGACATAAATTCTGCTAGTCTGGGAAGATAATAATACAGGATTTATAAATGAATAATAACAGGAGAGAAAAAAATGTTAATTTGAAAGGTTGGGTTCTTTCAGCAAGTTTCAGCTCAAATATTTGGATAGAAGCCAATTCCTTAAAGTTGGGAGGAAAAGCCCCAAACAATATGTTTGTGATTGTGAACTGTGATTCAGCAGCATCTAAAAGACCATCTATGTGCATCGGAAGGATTAGTACTAAGGAAATTTACCCAACCTTTTTCCAGAAAGTTATATTTGACTATAGCTCAGTACTTAGAATTTATACTCTCATTGGTAATAAAAGACACGTGAAGGGCACCATATTAAGGAAGGCTGTTCTGAGAAACAGAAGACCAATCTTTACATGACTCTTATTTCAGTACCATTTAAAAAAAAAATCAATTCATATGAATCTAATATCAAATTTCAAGTTTTCTAGACACGTTTACCCTATCAAGAGCAAAATTTGTTCCTTTGGCCTTTCATGCAATACACCAAATCATATTCTAATTGGGAACAATCCATTGATCCCTAGTTTCTCAGACATCCTTATTAAGGCATGTCTTAGCTGGAAGATAATAGTGGAAGTTCTCAGTAGGCGAAAGTGGAACATATTTACTTGTCATCTTCTAAACTACTTAATCATGAAATCACAGTTACAGTTTACAAATCATGCTAATTATAGTTTATTAAGTAAACAACAATTGGTTTGGATCACACAATACCTTAAGCAGAAACAAAACCTTATTATCACTTAATGTATGTGAGCTAAGTTCCAAAGGCAACATTGGCAATCATTGTCTCACTCTTCCCAATCTTACAGGATTGAGCTGCTAAATAACAAGACAGATGTGATCAGAGATTTCATATTGCATAATATTTTGACTGTGTGGTTTTCTCTAGCTTCTCACTCAATTTTATGAAAGAGTTTGCTTTCAGAATATTTTTCAAAAGATGAAAGAATTGCAGTGACATTCTCATGGTCAGCCATGATGCTGTTGTTGTTTTTATCTAGTAACAAATAGCCAAAGATGTGTAAAATGCCCTGTGTATAATTTTTATTTATTTACTACTTATTACTCCAATTTATATAACTATCCAAGTCATATGACTTTTTTTTGGGGGGGGGGTTTACAAGCAATTAATAATAATCTTTCTAACAATAAAATCTCAAAGTAAGATATCACATAAGAGCCCTTCTTTGGGCTCTTTCAGATTGAGAATATATGCTGCAAGAAAACTGCTGGGGAATATAAAGATGTACAACTGCAGTTTAACTACAGTATGCTTTAAAAAGATCTGGATCAATTCATAAGAAATTCCCAAGAACACTGAGAAGAAGGTTAAAAAAAACAACAGAAACCTCTTTCACAGAGGAAGACAAAGAGCTGCCCAAAAACTGCATTCTTGTGTTCCTCTGTTACTGGTTTTATTGTAGATAGGGTTACTTCTTTAAAAAAAAGTGCTTCTGCTTTCTTTAACTTTTGCTTTTATCAGCTCAGAAGACATGGATAATTTGGCAGCATATGAATGATAAAAGTGTTAAAAAATAAATATTACCAAAGACTGGCTGAATTAATGTGGATAATCAACATTTTTATAGTCGAGTTCCAAGTATTTGCTTCAAATAAGCCATTTCTCAAATGTTTCATCTCATCTGGTTGCTGTTTATTGTTGTTTTAAACTCTAGCTGGGAGGCCCATGGAATGAATTCTGGTAAAACTATTTAAAATTTTATACCACATATGGTATAAGTTATCATTCTTAACTCCTTTTGTTAAAACCTTCATTTAAAAAGCATTTCAGTAGCATCCAACTCCTTATAAAATTGCAGTGAAACAGGTGAGACAAATTGATATCTTTTAGCAACTTCCTTTTATTGTTTGACTAAGGGAATATTAAAAGATAATGATAATGTGCATTGCTGTTAAACATGTACTTCTAGAACACCACAGTAAGCTATTGCTACTGATTCGATGCATTTTGAATTGAAGCAAATCATTTGCTTTCACTTGTTCTCAGAAGTTTGTCATTCTGGATAACAGCCGTCAAGGCACAAATGTAAAACTTTATATTTGTGCCCTGATGGCTGTTATCCAGACGACAGACTTTATAAAACTTTATGTGAACTATAAGATTGGGATATAAACATTCTACTTTTAGTTGTTGAACTTATCAGAGATATATCTGACATTGGAGTTATACTCTACTTCAGATTTGATTCATGCCATGAATATTTCAATGCTGATATATTAATGAAGTGCTAAAATGAGGCTGTTCCTCTAGAAGCAGCATGAGTATATTCCTAATTAAAAGCCAGTTCTTTCAGAGAACCCTATAAAGAAGAAAATTTGCAGCTATCCTGAATCAGTCCTGAATCTCTGTCAATAATCTCTCCCAATGACATCTTTTAGATGTTAAACAAAGGACACCTCATGTTGGGTTTGAGTTCCCCTTCTTCACAAGCACAATTAGAATTGCCTACTCAGGAAGAGTGCAAAACATCATATGGATACCATCTTTGGTCCTTGGTAGGGTTGTACTATCCCAGATGGACCTGTGCATAATCTGGTGGATTTACAATTCCTTCTTGAGGAACAGATGGCAGTTGTGGCTAGGAGGTCCTTTACTCAACTTTGCATTGTGTGCCAGATATTTCCTTTCTTATATTAAGAAGCCCTTCTCTCAGTGACTCCTGGTTATTTCCTGCATGGACTATTGCAGTGTGATCTACATGGCATTACCCTTGAAGAGTACCTGTAAACTGCAATTGGTGAAGAATGTAGTAGCGCAAACAGTCCTAGGTGTAACTAGGGTTGCGCATGTAACACCTCTGCTATATGAGCTGCCTTGGGTGCCACTTTGCTTCTAGGTCCAGTTCAAGGTATTGATTATCACCTTTAAAGTCCTTCATGGCGTGGGCCCATGTTATCTGTGAAGTCTTCATATCCCAATCACATCAATCTATCCTACCTGGTCAGGAAGGGAGGAATGTTGCAGATCCCATTGGCTAAATAATTTTGAATGGTGGTATCCAGCAAGAAAACCTTCTCTGCCATTGTACCTGCCCCCTGAAATACCTTATCCCCTGAGATAAGGTGGCTTCCACTCTTCTGGCTTTCTAAAAGAGCATTAAGACCTGGCTCTGCCAATTGGCATGAGGTTTTAACAGGCATATGTAAGTCTGGTGATTAGAGAGATGAGGTTATTCCCTCTGTAACATTTTACAAAGTTCAATGTTTAACTTTGTTTTTAAGTTTTTTTAAAATCTGTTTTTATTTATGCTTTTATACTACAGCATTTTATTGTAAATTGCCCAGAGTTACTTAAATGAGATGTGGTACATAAATTTGATAAATAAATAAAATAGTTCCCAGTCTTCCTATGTGATCAAGATTGATCAATAATATCAAAAATCACTAACAGATCCAGAAGAACAAAAAGGGTCATGCTCCATCCATTCAAGTTCCATCTCAGGCACTCTGTCTGAAAACAGTCTAATTAATTCACTTCTTCCGGTGACCAGTAGGATCTGCTGCGCATAGATCTGGCATTCAACTTGAGCTTCAGTTCAGTCACTGGCCCTTGATTTGTAATTAGGAAATTGGAAGCAGAATTGAATGCACACTTCCAGTGCCTGATCCTTATTATGTCCCTGTAACAACTCATCTCCCATCTTCCACCATATATCCTTAAGAATAGATTAACAATAATTATACTCTTTATAGTTCCATGCCTCCCTGCACAACTTGCCACAAAATCCCACACCTTCTCTTCCATGCTGTTTATTGAGCTGTAACAGAACCTTCAATTCAGCTGTTACCAGGTTGGTTGCCAGCCCACTCCCCACCTTTTATTTCAACAGTAAACCTTATTCTTCCATTCTCTATTTATCATCTAGGGAACAAACTTCACATTGAAATTCCTGCATCACTGACCTCACCTGATGGCAGCTGCGGATATGTCCATCCTTAGATTCAGCCACCATAACACCAAGACCATCACTATGTCTCCTGTAGCAGCATGATTTCTGTAACTACTGCCTTTCACATAATCATATGTGAAAGGCAATAATCATATGTGAAAGGCATGTGAAACTGGTGTAATTTTATTACCCTATTTATGTGCAACCTGTTTCTTGAAAAATCTAAATAAAGGTGATGTTTCTATAAACAGAAATAGTTTAATTCAAGTTGGCTTTATTTTTGCTAGCTTTTGTGAGAGCCTATAAGTTAGAGAAGACTAAAAGACAGATAAATATTTTCTGACATAGACCATGTAAGATCTGACAATACAGGATAGGTGAGTCATATTTTAAGCATTTTCACTAGTATATTCTGTACATTCCATCACCAGTACTAAATTTCATTATTTAGGTTATTGAGGTGACAGTTTCTGTGATACTTAAAATGAAAAAGACAGGCACAGAAATGTTGTGTCAAGCAGAGAGTTGTACCATATTATAAATCCTTCTGCTAGTAGACAAGAAGATGAATATCAAGGGTAGTGTGATCTGTTCAAGAAGAGTCTTGCCTACAGATGTGTCATAACATAACATCAGTCTTGAGTGTTCCGGATTAATTCATGAGCCATTCAAGTCAGTGATGCTACCATTCAAGACACAGCAATTTAAAAAAAACCCTAGCAATATATTGCTATATTTTGTAGTATACCTATACAATTATATTTTGTTCAATATTCTGAACAACAGAAAGCAAAAGTCTCATTCTCATTCTCCTTAAGACACATAAACCATAGCCGTATTTCTGCTTTTAAGATTGAGAACCTCTTACAGCATTAATTCAAAACTTTGAAAACTGTTACCATCATGTCCTCAATAGTAATTAAAATAAGGATATACTTTATGGAATTGTATAAGACCTAGCAGAAAAAAGAAAGAAAGACACTATTTATTCTAAGTACCAGTTGATTAGCATCAACAGTTGTCATTCTTCTGCAACCCCACAATTCCTTAAAGCTTATTATTTGTTTTATCTGACAAGTCTTTATGTTGCCTCCTATAGATACTGAATAAAGAAGCTTTTTGAGTTGTGGCAGTTCAGTGGAAAGCACTGTCATAGGGTGACAAAAGAAGCATGTCTCTATGTTAGAGGCATTCAATCCATCTGTCCGTAATACATTTGAATACTTAATTATCTTGAAAATATAGTCAATACATAATACATAATTATGTATACATAATTATGAGTTGTGCAAGAGACAGAGTGCACCTTGCAGAATAATGCTGCTGCAATTCCAGAACAGGAAGATTCTGGGACCATTTTCATGTACCCCCATTTCGACACAAAGATACCTCAATAACAGATTTAACACAATACAGCATATACTTTATCCCCAGCACATGGCAAGGCCAGCTCACTTCATTTTTTTCTAATTTGATGTAGAAATAGTATTTTCCATTCTTTCCCAAGAAAAAGCTTGCCCAGTGTTAGGATTGCTATTTTTGACTGGTTTGGGCGGATCTACTCTCTTCTAGCTCTTGATGTTTTCATCCATTGGCCATTTTCACCTAGTAAGCAGGACCGACATTTGTCTGTATAATAACTAATGGGAAGAAAAGAGAACTAGCTATTCCTACATGAAATAATAGTTGAGGAATTGGGATGATACATATCTACTCCAAAGTAAGACCTTTTCATTTGTAATTACAAAACCTATTTAGAATTGCATCCTCAGAAAAAGCAGCAATATTTTCCTTTTAATAGGATGGCTAGAGTTTCTTCTTACTATCTAACTTATATATTACTCCTCCCCTCCCCCCTCCTCCTCCAAAAAAATATCATGCAGGAAAATGCATTTTGGAGAAAAGATTAAAGAAATAATCCAAAGGCCAAATATTTCTTAATCACTTTCCCCTATGTATCCCAATACATTTTATTAAAAATACTGATGGTAGGAAGTAATCTCTGAGCTACAAAATCACAGTTCCCATCTGACTTATTTGAAATGCAAGAGTTTGTAAATTTTTCTCCACTCTTTGAAGTCGGCATTTTCCTTTGATAAAATCTAACAGGGAGAAAAGGGAAGGTAGCTTTGCCCATACCTCCCTTTAGCCTGCCAGCATTTGTGAAGGGACAGCATGACTCTTGAAGTCATATTTATTGCTCCTTCTGAGATCCCTTGTGTGGTGTATCAGTGCTTGCCAAAATGTAGACTTTCCTACTTCAGATACATCTTAACTATATGTAACCTGGGGATGCTGCCCAAGTGTGTTGGTAAAGGAGATAGATAAGAAAGTATGATCAGAGGAATATACTTTTCACTGCCCTCTCCATTTTGTGGCATGCCAGCTGTCAACATGGGGTCATGGGATGAGTGAGCTACCTATCAGGGTTTTTTGTACATTTGTTTGCTTAAGGAATATTTTACCTGGTAGAAATAAAGCCAATCAAGGGTGGGCTTCAAATTTTTTAGCAAAGGGTTCTCTGCCCTAATGACTGGCTGGGTAGGCGTGGCTGAGTGGTGATGTGACCGTGGGCATGGCTAGGTGGTCATGTGACTGGGTGGGCGTGGCTGGTTGGTCATGTGACTGGGTGGGTGTGAATGGTTGGTCATGTGACTAGGTGGCCGTGGCCAACTCAACCTCGCTTCTTCTAATTACTTGAATAATAAAATGTTTGAAACTATTTTATTATCTAATGATATTTATTTCTCTGCAAAATAACTAAAATGCTATCAACGTAATTACATTCAGGAATGAAAAACAGTTTCATATTTTCCTTTGTAATTATAATGTGAATTAGTCTGTAGGTGTTCCAGAAGATTTGACAATAGGAAATATTTCTATTTCCATCTCTGTTCC
>JANHFL010007721.1:38910-59079 GCA_032468155.1 Oxyrhabdium leporinum
TCCTTCCTTCCTTCCTTCCTTCCTTCCTTCCTTCCTTCCTTCCTTCCTTCCTTCCTTCCTTCCTTCCTTCCTATTCTTTTTCCTTCCCTCTTCATTCTCCTTTCTTTCTCTCTTACCTTATTTTTCCTTTCTTGCTCTCTTCCCATCTTTTCTCTTTTTTCTTTGTCATTCCTCTTTCCCTTTCTCCTTTCCTGTCCCTTCTTTAATGCTCAAATACAAAAGGGGAAACATTTCTCCTTTTGGTTTGTTTTTAGTTTGTTTTGCTATCCCTTTGCCAGTGAAAATGGAGGTGAGAGGGGTCGTGTGTGGCCCTCTAAGTGCCCATTTTCAGCCATGATGGCCTCCTGCAACCCTCGAAACATAACCCTAACCCTCAGAGCCCGTTTTCACTGGCAGAGTGCTGACCTTATCTAATTTTACAGGGTATGTTCTGACATACTTTGGCTGATGTAGCTAATCATCATCTTGATTATTTTATTTTTATATTAGTTCATCTAAATTTTCAGTGACTTCATAAATGGAGAGAATCATTTAATATTTCAGAATTAAATATAAAATTATCTAGTACTTTTTTCTTCATAACTTACCATTATTTTCTCTTGATAACTCAGGCAACCAGCCAATTACGTCTTACTTTAAGCAGACAGCTACTTCTCACTCTGTCTTATTTCTCTTTTCTTTCCCATTGATTGTGAACTTCCTTAAGGCTTTCTGCTGCTAATATAAAACAAAGATCAACTGATCCTACCTTTCCAGAGATTATTTTCATACTTTTTCACTCTAATTCCTAGGCAGTGCTATTGTATTCGGTGTAAATTCAGTAGTGGTCTAGTGCTTCTGTATATAAATTATGCAGAATTACAATGTGGTGAAAAGAATAGCAGAAAATCTGAGGCAGGACAATAACAGAAACAATATAGGCATTGGCAATGACAAGAACAAGGTAGACACTTATTGTGTAAGTAAGGATAACCATTGGTGGCAGTGGGAAGGTAGAGCAATAACAGCACAAGTGCATGTTTAATCTACTGCCTTATGGAGTCAATGTGATATGGCATCTAGTCCTCGAAAGGAATGTGTGAGTATAGCAAATGTGTTGCAGTCTCATCCAATTAGCACATACATTGATGAGTTGGGATTGGCTGCATACACATATAATTAAACATATCATTAGGGTGAAGAGTGTCACTCTAGACTCTTAATAGACTATCTTCAATGTGCCATTTTGCTTTCCTGCTTGCTCATGTACTAGTCCCAATCTAAAAAGTTCTCTACTAGTGCCTCAATCTAAAAAGTCCTCAGATTAAGGTATTGCGAGCAAATCACAATACCTTGCTTCCTGGATTTTCTCAGATGATACAATGTATGGAAAGTAAAGATAGGAGAAAACATGATCGGCAATGGTTGAACAGATTAGGCCATGATAGGGGCATTCAACAACTAGGAGCAGGCCCTCAATTCATTGCCAACTTAATGTCAAAACATAGTGTTTGACCTCTAATTTGATTCATGTTCACACATGGAACTGATTATGTTTTCTTTTACACTAGGTATCTAGTATTTATTTTTAAAAGAAACCTCATGTGCAATGTTTTCATAAGTCAACATTGTGCTTTTATTCATTTTTGGCTTTTCAAAAAATATACTCTCTGTCTCTGTCTGTCTGTCTCTCTCTTTCTCTCTCTCTCTTTCCATACATATACATATACACACACAAACACACACACATAAATACTTCATTAAAATATTATTTTTTTCACTGGTAGAACACTAATTGTTCACATTGGCCAAGGGAAAGCATGAATTTCATGAGTTCCTAGTTTATACTATATGGCATTCATTGCTCAAATTCCAAAGAATTCAAACATAAAGTGAAGTTCATTAAACTGTGCTAATACATCTACCTTCAGATGTAAAATCCAACTAATGGCTTTTTCTTCTATATCAATATTCAGCACATGTACTGTATACAATTTCATTTCTTTCTGAAACTGAAATTTTTGTCCAAGACACAGCTGCTGACAATATGAAAATTTCTATGTCACTAAATGCCACTTAAGATAATCCCTATGTTACTAAAGATAACATAAACAATTCTTGTTACTAAATAAATCTGATAAGTATACTTGCTTCTAAAGAAGTATTTTTTATAAAACAAAACTCAAACAAACATGTTAGAGTTATATTATTGACTTCAGTGAAACAAGTAAACAATTAGATATGGTATGTCTTTCCTTTTCAAGGTTCTTATTTAGCGACACTAAAATAAGGCATGTTTTCTTATAGAAAGTAATCCGTACCTTGTTCTGGTTAGTAGTGTCTAGCTAAGAGGAACTCAAGCAACATGCAGAGTAAACAACAAAAGTAATGGAAGAACAGTCACTGAAGAGTAGTACTAAAATCAGAAACAGCAGGATGCCGCCAACCAGATCATCAATAGATCATGTCCTTGTACTATGCCTTTCAATTATTTACAGCCTTGTGAAAATAATGCTGCTGTTCAGTTTCTTACATACAGGGGTCTTCTAAATAATTTTGCCAATCTGATTGTGATCAAGATTATCTCCATCACCAATTGATCAGATGACACTATGATGATTATTATTTTAAAAATTTCTAACACATCCATATTACAAGAGGCAGCCATTCTGATACAAGATATGACAATTCACTCTACTTTTCAATTCCTTGTATATCACCACGATAGCAAGACTATATATGGATTAGTTATCATGTGTACAAGAACATGGAATGAATTCAAAGACTAGCAAGTCACTATTTTAAAAAGAAAAATATAAAATAAGGCATGTGTGTTTTGTTGTAAAGTGGAGTAGAACAAAGTACTCATCAGCTGACACAAAAGTATTGATTAGAATGAGTTCTGTACATTCACAAATTGAGTATACTTCTCTCTTGTTGAAAATAGTCAAAACTGTCCAGATAATCTTGAACAGAAATGTTTGTGGTAGAACTATCAAAATAATCAAGATGACACAATCATGACACAACTGTGTGATAAAGTCCTGCTTCTTTTGTACATGTACCCTCTCTGTAACATCCTTATCCCCCATCTGGAATGTATTGAATTTATATGAAGAAGTGAGTAGCATGAAAAAATGCATGGGAAAAATCACATCAGAGCAATAATTGGATCACAACATTCCATAGATGCTTCATAAATTGATCACTGCCTTTTTACAATCATCCTTGATGGTTCTTATTAGACTATCCATATCATTCAATGAAATGCTTAGTTTGCAAGGAAAATACCTCAGTGAATAATCCATACAGTCCAACTTCTAATTTTTCATATTTTCCCACTCCCACCCTGTTGTAATCCAACAGAAGCATGAGAACATTTGTACCTTTTTAGAATTTTGCGCTAGAAATAAATTATTCTGCAATTAATTGAATATGTAAAGCCAAAGACATGTATTTCTTAGAAAAATGTGATTATTTTCTTTGTCTTAATGAAGTTTTGCAAAATCTTACTAGATAATTGCTAGAACATGTGAATGGACAAAAGCCAGCCACTATTGCATCTCTTCTGTTCAGCAGCACCTAGGAAGGATTCCTATGAAATTGCCATGTGAAAAATGAAATTAGTAATACTTTATGGTCATTATCATGCTATTAGTCTTACCATGGGCATAATGGGTAAATATACTTTTCCACATATATGTCTACTTTGAAAGAAGAATTTAGATACTGTAGCATCTGCACTCCTCAAAATCCTAGTTAAGTCAGTGTGTGCTTCCAGGTAGATAAGCTCTGTTAAGTAGAAAAAAATGTTTCCTTATAAATATTGCTGTTGTAAATATTTCCTTATGAATATCAGTATTCCTGGGTAAAAGTGGTTTTGACTAGCCCCAAATATTTCAGATATAATTACTATATGAGTAACCGTGTTCCTCAAGATTATTACTGGCTTCATTTCCGCCATAGTGCGTATGCTTTTATTCTCTTTTAGAGATTTTATAACTCTAGACATCCAATTACATTTTGTTTTATGCTAACATTACTGATGACAAAGGAATCATTCCATTTTGGGCTTAATCATGCTGTGGGTTTTCCTTCTTACTGAATAAAGAGGGGGAAAGGCTTTTCATGCATGAATTTTCATTTGCCTCCACTGACAGATGAAAGGTTCTATGTACATCTTAATTTTAATTATTAGCTATTCTAACATTTGAATCATATGCACTGCTGCAGAGGCAAATCTTGAAAGAGACTAGAAGTTAAATGACATATATTTAGGGATAAACTATTTCTAAGAAAAAGTAATAGGATTAGCTTAATTTTTAAAAAAATGAAATTTGAATATTAAATTAACTTTTATGATTTGATCTGAATTTGCATTTCACTTTGAAGAAATGATTCTATTTAATTTAGTTCACTAAAAGTGTATACATATATATTCCAATGAATCTCAGATGAATCCAAAGACATGTGATTTCAAACTAATGCTTAAAGGTAATGGAAATTCAACTGAATCATCTTCAGATTGAATTATTTATTTCAACTAAAGTTTGGCACAATACATCAAGGGTATATTAAAATGGAGAAGAAGAAATTATTTGAAGAACTGCCTTGATGGCAATGTTGCAAAGCTCAACAATACTGGCAAATAGTTCATCATAGAATGTCACAATCCCTTTCATCCTGAAATATTTTTTTTATTAAATTTTGCTAAAGTATACATTTCTTCAATATACTGAACTGTCATTGTGTATGTTAATAGATATAAAGCTTCTATATACTGTTTATTGGGGGGGAAATCTTAAATCCCTTTTATGCAAGAATGACTGTCCAAATTGTGGGAGGATGCTTTGCTGCCTAGAATAATTTTATGTTAAAAAGTAAAACTGATTTAAAATTCAGTTCTATTTGTAAACCATGTTTTTAGACTATAGTGTCACACAAGAAACTCTGCCACAACCAAAATGTATTTTACTGTTTTTGAATCCTATTCCAAGTTGTAAAGGCCTACATGCTCTTGGACCTGAGCATTTGAGCGTCTTCTATTTCTAGTAGAATCAGTCTATCTAAGTCATACTGGGGGAGAACATGCTAACAGTCACCTAGGTATTCAGGAGAAGGGAAAACAAAAATAAATGCTTTCTACTGGATCCCTTCAATAGAAATCAGTTGCCTCAGTGTTTCGGTCTATAAGATAACCTGGGTTGATTATACAAGTTTGACTGGAATTGTACTTTGTTGATAAAGGCTACAGTATAACAACACAATATTGAAAGCTAGGGTTTTCTCTCCCCTTCCTATTATACCTCAGGGAGTTAGGGAGAAGCCAGTTTGAGAGTTTGCTTTTTAAAATTTCCTCAACTCACAGGCTTAAAACATTTTAGGTGTCACTGCATACTTTTTAAGGTTATTTATCTGACTGTTCATATTCATAAGTAAAATTAGCCTCTTCTCTTAAGGCTGGTTGTTTTTAAGCAGGGATTCAGCGATTGGGAAATTGATGTAAAAACAGATGTATATCGGTGCTGGCTACCGCTGTTTTGTTGCAATTCTTGATTTTGATTTGTTTTATGTGTAATGTTTTCCATCTTCTGGTGGTTGATTATTTTTAAGGTCTTCTAGTCCAACCCTCTGCTCAGGCAGGAAACCCTATATCATTTCAGACAAATGGTTGTCCAATTTCTTCTTAAAAACTTCCAGTGTTGGAAGCACCCCAAATTCTGGTTGTTCCACTGATTAAATGTTCTAACTGTCAGAAAATTTCTCATTAGTTCTAGGTTGCTTCTCTCCTTGATTAGTTTCCATCCATTGCTTCTTGTCTTCCCTTCAGGTGCTTTGGAGAATAGCTTGACTCCCTCTTAAAACTTACTATAATTTTATTATTTTATTATTAAATTTATATGCTCCCCCATCTCACTGTCAAGTGGCTCTATCATAACAGGTAACTATAATGAATGATTATGTGTAAACATCTAAGCATCCTGGAAAAGGCAGCCTTTTTGTTTCTTAATGAGGCCAGGCTTTTAGAATGATTGATAGAATGTAAGAATTGAAAAGTTAAGAGTGAAGCCCAACTCTAGAGTTCTATGATACATTCCTCTCATTTGCTTTTCTTTCTACCACTTATTTCATATTTTATATATACAAAATACAGCACATCTTTTCAGAACACAATTTGCCTTTTCTTTATTTCCCCTAAATATTTATCCTCTGAACTACAGAGGGCCCAGAGGTATCAGGAATCACTAAGAGTTTATTCACTCTTAAAAAGAAAGATGTCTTCTAACTATGTTAAGTTAATAGCAACATAGAAATCTTGCTAGAAAACAAATGTCTAATACCATTTCTTCATTTTATGATCCACCACTGGGATTGCCTCAAATATGAATTCAGTACTCAAAATTCAGTTACAAAACAGTTAGATGTTTCTATGTCTTTGTTTGCCTGCAGGCATATTTTATCCATGAATGAACCAATCACATTTTGGAAACAGATTTAGTTTTCTCCTTCAAAACCAGCCACATACAACTTGTCCTAATTATGAGATTGCAATATGGTATTTATGATATTATTATCAGAGTATCAGAGAGAGAGAGACAGAGAGGGAGGGAGAGGGAGAGAGATGCATGCTATATACTCAATCATTCCACTTTCTGAATACATCTATATGTATAGTAATTGTCAGCAATATCTAGTGATTGACTGTTGAAGTGTCCTTAAAAAAATATTTCTTCCACTGTGGGTATCTTCATCCCTATATCAGTTATTGTTTGCTCAGTGCCTTTAATTGGCATACTATCAAAAGGCAGTTCTTTTTTTTTCTGTTCTGCTTTAACTGATGGAGTTCCTAACCAGATTTCAGGTTAGGTTTACAGTTACAAATATAAAGCTGCATTAATTCTACTATGGATGGATCAAGTTGTCAGCTTCACTTTCAAGTGTTTTAACATTCTGTCTCATCTCACAAAAAGCAGATGAACAGATGGCATTCATTTCTGACAAAACATGTTGGAATTTATAATATGAAAAATATTTATTTTTTAATAAAAGTTTTATGGCTAAGTGTTATGCAAACTCACACATTGTGATTTATTTTGAAAATGATTTAAACAAGCCAAGGTTCCATGAAATATAAAATTGACAGCTAACAGGTTTACATGCTAAAACTGACAAATTTATTCATATCTAGCAAAATATGCACACACAGAATGAAGGCATTAACTAAACCTGATAATTTCCTTCCATATATTCTGTGTGGCAATTTGTCAACTCTAGGCCAAATTTAGTTTACATGTTAGTGATTATTCTAGGTAAATCAGCAGTGGAAACATTTAAACAAAAATAATTTGATTAAGTGACTGAAAGATACAAAAAATATGAAAGCAGAAAAACTTAAAAACTAAAAGATAAAGTCTCCCTTGATTTGAGATTGGTTCTTGGTGAGGACCTTGACAGCTTGACTATATTTTCCTGATGGAAGTGACTGGCCACTGTTTTCTACTAAATTTACTAGATTACAGGTGGTATAGAAGTTTAATAATTAATAATAATAATAAATAAATACATTCAAACAGAGCCTGGGTAATCATATGACTGGGATGTTTCAATTTGGAGTTAACCAATATCTTGTGACCTTCTCCAACTTTATGTTTTATGAAGCTTAAAAAAGAAAAGCATAACAATATGTGTCTCACTGCCTCTAATTCACCATATTTGTATTGTGTACATTTGAATAATAGAGATCTTACTGAAATAATTTTCAGGGCAAGAAAGCAGGGCACTGAATTAAGCCAATTGGTCTTCAGCTTACATACAGGTAGCTGGCCAATATGAAAACTATTTTATAATTTTAAGAACTATTTTCCTGGTTTTCTAGAGATTAGTTTCCAATACCCTGCATCCAGTGAGATAAAACTTGAAAAATTAAAGAAAAGTTTCCTATACTTTCATCATTTTTCACACTAGGATGACGTAAAACCATCTTGGAGATTTCAATATATTAGCAATCCATAGAAAAAATTACTCTGATGCAAAAATAGAGTGGTAAAGATTAATTTGCCTTCAGAAGAGCTACAGGAGACTGGTGATGCCAATGTGTTCAAGTGTTTTGTCCACTTGTTTTAGGATTGTATCTAAGGCATCTATTTCTATTGAACTTTGGTTTATTTTGCTATAGTTATACTATTGCTATTTGTAGGTCTTTGTATTTTGTGATTTTTCTCCAGTTCTTTCTCTTCTTATATACTGTTTCCAAGTATTACCGATAACACGTCCACTGTCCAGACTTTTTGGGCATTATTATGGTTCATTGCATAATCCTGATCTTCAGACTGGATTTGGCATATTTATCCACCCATCAAGTGATAATAATAGAATTAGGTTTTGTGTGAACAAAGGATTGGCCTTGTTTCGTGGTTTTGGGCAACTTATTTCAAGCCATGTTTATCCAGTTTACTTTGTAGATGATAAATCAGTAGAAACATTTTTACTAACTTTTGAGAGGTACAGCAATAGCGAATTCTTTTCTAAACTAGAATGTGCAAAACCTAACAAATTAGTAGAATGCTTAAGATTCTCTGCTACATAGTAAGTCTGCCTGCCATAAACTAAGTGACAGCTGAAACAGACAAGGTTTTATTCAGACATGGGATGGGCAGTGATCTTGATATTTTACTGCCACTTTCTTGTACTGTCAGCAGTGATATAATTTCTGATCTGTTTAAATAAGACATCAATCCTGAGCACGTGTTAAACAACTGAAACTGATTTGCACATATTCTTTCTTATTTGCCACATTGATGTTTCAGCTAGTCCTTTCGTTAACTTGCTAGCAAATAGATTCAAAGGATGAGTTACAGATGTTATTTTACTAAGCATTCAGTGTCCTTAACTTTATTAAATTGCTCCTGTTAAGTATATAACTGTCGCATTTCCTACTTTTATTCATTTTCTCCCACTTGTTGAGCTTTTCTCAGTATTTTGGGATTGTTTGAGAACCATCATCTTACAATATGCACATGCAAAAAACAAGTATCATTATGTTACTCTAAAGGAAGATTTGTTTATTATTATGGGAAATTGATTATAATTATGGAAACACACTGATGGACTTCAATTAACTCTAGGATAATTCTCTGTAAGTATATATTGAGACAATTGACTATCCTTATTGTTTATTAAGGTGGTATTTATTTTACAAAGGAAAAGGAAATGTTAAAAAATGTTAAAAAATAGTTGGAAGTGAAATGACTGCTACCATCAGTCCATGTAGCTACCAACTATCATGTAGTTTTGCTGTGTGGTCATAAAAACAATGACTAAAGCAAATTAAATAAGTCCTTTAAAAACACATAGCTGCTATGACTAACGGTGTTGAAATATTTGTCTTGCATGTTAGAGTAATTATTCAATACTTCAAAAATAAAATATTGTCTGGCACTTAGTAACATCTCCAAATATATTCTTTTCCAACTTTGGAATGAGGGTCTACAGTAAAAAATATTCAGCAATCCCTATATTAAAGAAAAGTGAATTAAAGTTGAAACTACTGAAAATAATAATACATATTTTCATTGTTAATAAATATTTGACCTTCAAAAATGTGTCAGGCAAAACGGCATTGAAAAATATGTTTCCTTGGTTTTATAATTAAGGGAATTGCTAAGGAAGCATTTTTATTAGTATTTGTGAGGAAAAACGTGAAACTGCTGAAATGCCTATCTATTTTATTTATATTTATCTTTTGTTCAACTCATTGGTTCACCATGGATTACACCATAGTTCTCAATCTACTGTATTTCCACAACTATCTTATAGTTTGTTATAACTCAGTCTATCACTCAATGAATGTGGGTGAGCAGGAAGCTAGAAAGCAGGCTAAGTATAATATGTTGTTAGTTGGATTCTATCAGTCTTCTATGAACCTTTAAGAAAGGATTCTGCATAATCTATTATTCCTAGCTTTTATTTCCTCCAAGAGTAACTAAATCACGGCAAAAAACATGGCATGGCATTCCCCCCAAAAAGGTTAATTCTTGGTCTTTTAAAATTAAACATTTTCAATAATGTGGAATGTTCACACATAATAAATCTATGGCAAATTTTGAACTTCATTGGTTCACAAATACTATTTTCCAAACACTACTATAGAACAATTTCAGCCAGCAGTCACAACACTGATTTTATGTCCACTGTTGACATTTGAACTCCTGCCAGTTCTTCAGTTGTATCACCAAGAAAAATGTCAAAGCTATGGAAACCCTAGGTATGTTCATTTTGCTGACAATGGACTCTATTTGTAAAATTGGCAGTGTGCCCTTAAAGCATATCACTTTTCCATTATGTGCAAAGTATTTTAATCTTGATCTCTAATCACCCATAATAATAATATTTACTGCAGCACTGAATCTCAGGACCCATTATTAAGCCATTCATTCCATTATCAAATGTCTCCTTTATCCTAGGAGAACCAGAAGTTATTATGGCTTAAGATTTTCTAAAATAAAAAGTCCTCATTATGTATTTCAGTTCTTAAGTTACCAGCAAAACCAATTTTGGATTTCACTCCACAATCAATATTTTTATTTTGCTCTAATGGGTTTGCTTCCAAATTACTTGCTGTGATCTGTGTAATGTACCATGATGTAATCATTCATAGTTTGACTACCCTTCAAATCATAGTAACATTCCTCTAGCAAAGATGTGGGTTAGGCATTAGATATTGAACTATTATTTGTATGTTATGTATGCTATCAAACTGGTGGAGAAATTTGTTAGGTTCTCATATACAGTCAAATTTACCCAGTTCATAGTCCCTAAGCTATATGTGATTTCTATGTTATATAACTTACATGCTAAAATTCACATTTTCAAAATTTTGGATTCAACCACAATTTTTTAAAAAAGTATACATACACACATGCACACACAACCACAAATATGCACACATACCAAGAAACTGTCCATATGACTTACATAAGTATTGGAAACATACCCAAAGAAGATTTCAGGAAAAATGGATTGCAAAAGGCATGTGCATCATGCAATAAAATTGACATGAAGGAAAAGGAGTATGGAATTTAAAAATGGAATTTAAAATAAACAAAATGCTGAAATAAGAAGAGATTAAATAAAATGGGGAAAAATAAAGCTGGTATATTTAACTAACCTGGTACATAATATTATGCTAGATTTTGGAATGATCTACCTCTGAAGTTGAAAAGAATGCAGTTCAATATATATCAGGATCATAAATAGGAATATAGTTTATTCAAAATGCTGTTCATTATATGGTTGTAGCCATCATCCATCCACCCATCCATGCATTTATTCATCCATCTATTCGTGTATCTTCCAAGCCGAGCAAGCAATTTGTCTGTCAAGCCCTAAAAGGTTAAATCAACAAACACGATTAAGAAGTACAAATACTGAGATAGTGTTTGCCACTATGGGGTTCTTTTATTCTAAACCCAAACTAAGAAATAATTCCAAACAGTTGCTGAAAAGGTCATTCACTGCAAACAACATACATTGCAATCATCATCATCATCATCATCATCATCATCATCATCATCATCATCATCATCATCTGAAAAATAGATTTCTGAGTTGATTGCTTCAACTATCATAGTGTTGTAATTAATGGGCCAAACAATTATAAGTATTTGGGAGGACCATAAATTATTTTGATTTATGTATCTTTCCCATGCTTGAAAAATATTCTTTTATATCTTGAATCCCACCAAGTCCTATTGAGAAGCTACAGGTGTATGTTTAGCAAAAACGATACAAATTTCTTTTCTCCGCATATCATTTTTCAAAAGCTGCTCTGTGAAGGATATGAAAACCAGATGTAGCTTAACTGCATCTGAAGTAGCTCTGCCTTGTGGAAAGCCTTCCTTTTGAGATCTGGCAAAGGCCCCATCCTCTTCTGGAAATACTAATTCCCCCAAATGCTGGGACAGAGTTTGGCTGGAACCTGAAGATGGTGCTGTTGGTTACCTCAGAGTCGAATTGTTATGATGCCAGGTTTCTGATTTTATTGTTTCCTTAGTGTTTTGGTTTTCTATTCCTGCCGTGAGCAGTCCAGAGTTGTGTCTCATAACATGGGTCCTCATGGAAGATGAATGAATGAATGAATATTAAAAATGATAACATAAACTGGCATTTTGCTTTGCATCAACTTGTTATTGATGGATTAACTGACTTACTGATTCTACAATGCATATATAAATTCAGATCAGATAGGGAGTCTAGTTATCCTTAAGAAGGTTCTATGCACTTTTAATGGCTACAGATCCCAGCTTGCTTACTCTTACACTAATGAAAGAATATTAAGACCACAGTATTAGATTTAAAAATGTACTGTATACATAGATATTTTGAGCAGCAGATTCTCCATTCACCAGCTTCCAAGGCACCTGTAACATGAGCTATTGGTGTAGTGGTTAAGGCATCAAAGCAAAAACCAACCAACATCTTAGCCAGTTATGTTGACCCAGTCACTTCTTTCAGATTTAGAAAGAATGCGAGAGCAAACCCCTTCGAGAATATGCTGCCAAGAAAACTGCAGAGGGAAATTGCCAGGAGTCAACTAACTTGAATGCATAAATAAAATTTTGTTAGCAAAGCATATACAGATCTATCACAGTGATATATAAATGAACCAATCTCTGAAAAAAGATAAAAGGCCTCAGTAACACATTAAGAAAATCTCTAGCCTTCTAAATGTAATTTGATGGTTTCATTACATAGGCATTAAAATTGACTCAAAAAATAGTTCTCATTTTAAGAAAGATTTTTAATTAAGCATCCAATGAATAGTGAAACACAAGCAATTTCCCCTTATCTAATGTCTTTATCCTGTTGTAGCAAAAAAAACAACTAGTCCTATTTGTGTTTTATATGACTTCAAAGTACACTTGACTAGTATTAACCGGGATTCAATGTCTCATGCAATAGTTAGGAGTAAGCTATAAGGCTAGAAAAAAACAAAGAACATAAATTAAGACCATAATGGTAAATAAAGATACTGAAAGTTTTGGTTCAAAAAGTTGACTGTTTTGCTATATTTTTGTATATTGTATATTTTTAGCTGCTTACCTAAAAAGCCATCTGGAAGAATGTTTGTTTTTATATATGAATATTTACTAAAGACTATGAATTGTGCATATTGTTGACTGAATACTGACTCTTCCTTGGTAAAACTATAAATACATGGTTTTTAACTTCACATTAGATGCTTTTCTTTCAAAAATTAAACTGATTTTAAATCTCCATACACCAATTACAATATTGATTTCAGCTTTGGGATAAGGCAGAGCTTTCTATATTATTTGCTGACTTCCAAAGGAACTGCAGGAATGGAAACTGCAATGAATGAACGAATGAATGAATTATTCGTATGAATTTAAGAATGATTGGGATTTTATTTTTGTTCTTTTTTCCCCTTAGATTGGAAGATTTTCCATGCAATTCCTTAAAGTTCCATTTAAGCTGAGTATCTGCGGAAGTGTGTGTTAAACTGAACAAAGATTGTGGGGTTTGGGAGAAGGTTGGTAGAAATAAACTATAATTGCAGCCAAAACAATCATATAATTTCAGTTTTTTTAATAAATAAAATATTTTTTTCAATCCTTAGACCTGATGCTGTTCATAGCAGAAGATAAGGAAATGTAACCTACATTAGCCATTTTGGAATGCTAATAATTTTTAAATTATTCTCAAATGATAAAGAAAAAGAAAAAATATTGCTAATTGAGATATCCTAACAGAAACAAGATTAACTGACAGAAATAAGTTGTATTCAGTCCTTTCCCTGTCCCCCCCCCCCTTGTCTCATTATCTGTTCCCATCACTTTCTCTCTTTCCTTTTCTTTCTATATGTCACAGCCCAACTAGATGCCATACACCTCATAGCCCCTCATGGCCTCATGGCTGTTTTCCTTCTCAGTTATTTTTGTAAATCACTTTAGTTTTCTAAATCTAAGCAATCCTTTCCCCAAATGACTCACCTCTGGGACAAACGTTAGCAAGATACGTTATTTGTTGCTGTTATTTCTGAAAGCTGATATAATCAGCTTCCTTGGTAATATATAATCTCTCTCACAAATCTGACTTATCTTGCAGCTTTAAGGGTGTTTAAGGAGAATATTGTTGGGTCTGCATTTTTAAGCACTGTTGTTATTGTTCACTCATTCAGTCACTTCTGACTCTTCATGACCTGATAGATATCATTTTGTCATATTTCTCAGACTCATATGTGAAACAACATTGCAACTTTAGCATCGTCTATCATTCACATGCAATTCTCTGTCCTTTATTATAACAGACAGTTACTATCCTGTGGCTTGTTTTCCAGCAGGAATTCAAAGAAAGAAGGGGGTGAATCTTGGTACCATCTCAGTTTACTGAAGAGACACAAGTGTTTGTTTCTGTTGCAAAATGAATTGTTTTTCCAGTGCTGTGCAAGCCTTTCATTCATTTTAAAAGATGAAAAAAATACATATTCATTTGTAGGCACAGTTAATGTGTCATTGGAAATAAAACGTCTTGCAAAAGTAATATGCAATTTGCCATCTTCATGTTAAAAAATTGTAGCAGATGACTTGGAATCTGCAGTGTGAAAGACGAATGTTGAAATGTCAGTGTCTTGAAAGATGGACGGGATGCTCAAATAAACAGGAATTGTCAGCATACTCGAGAATGAATAATAGCAACTTTTTAACTCATATTGTAAGCAACAAGAAGAAAAGGAAGATAAAAACGTACAAAACAGTAGACAGAACAAAGATAGGGTTGGGTTTTCCAGGTGTCTATTACATTCTTCTTTAGTAGTTCGTAGGAATTAAGAAGTCAAAATTGCTCTTGGCAGGAAGTTTGACGAAGAGGTTTAGAGGGAATATAATTAGTACTTGGGAGAGAAGCAATAAGTAATTCTGGGTAGTGTAGTTTGTCCCCTGGCCAGAATAAAGAATAGAATTATTAGGAAGTTAAGAAAAATATTGCAGTATAACTGAAAATGACAGTTCATCCCATATATCTCCCACCTAAGAACTTACTGCTGATCACCATTGATGATATTAAGTTCTAAAATAATTGGAGGGTAGAGTTTGCCTATTTCAGAATATTTCTAAGCAATCTAGATCCAAAAGTAGAAGAGAATGGCACTTATAGCCTTTCTCAATGGTCAGTGTACATATGCACATATTTGTTTACTATATTAAAGAAGATAGAAGAAGTATTTCTTCATATAACATTAACAAACTAGAATATTTATATTCTATATTTCAGAGGCTGAGATAGATAACCAGTGCACATTTTTAGTCGGTCATAATTGATTTAGTGAGAGTTACTTCCAACTCTTTGAAGAAGGTTTTAATACCAGGAAAAGTGGAAGAAATAAGGAAACCAGCATCAAGGTGAATAAGTTCAATTACAGTAAAAATGGGTGCACTGCTGGAAGGCTTGAAGGATCAGATTAGGGACAGATTGTCATGGAAAAAGCTAAATATGTGGGCACTAAAAATCAGCCCTGATTTGATTGCATGTCAATCAATCAATCATCAATCAATCATCAATCAATCATCAATCAATCAAGTGAAAAAAGAGGTTTCGCCTAAAACAGATAAGACACAGGTCACAAAATGCCAGTGATATTCAATTAATTGCCTATTATTTTTTCCCAAAATAGCTGCTCCAGATTTTATTAGCTTTCTTAAAAATATGGAGTATTACAAACTCATAAAAAGGTAATCTCAATTGCTTCTCATCTACCAAGATGTTCCCCAGCCCAGAACAAGGAGCAAAGAAAATATTTAAAGGAGAGAAAAGAGTTAACTCAGCTCATTTAGTTGTAGCTCTGCCTCTCAGCTGCTTCATTCCTGCCCTCCAATAGCATGTTGTCTTAATAGTATATTCATGAGAAGGGGAAAAAAAAGACAATGCCAATATTATTCTGGCTGCAACATGCAAGTTATGTGATTAACATAATTCTGAGGCTTTCCAAGAAAGAAAGAAAGGAGAGTATAACAATAACTATATATACAGATATTAGTAGACACTGCTCTTTACCGAATATGACACGGTAGCATAAAAAAAAATTAAAAATATATGATAAAATGGATGTAAAATTTGAAAGCAGTTGTTCTGATGGTTACCAAGTGGATTGTTTCCTCCTCCATTTACTCCAATCAATATTATCAAGTAGCAGAAGGAGAAACAATAGAATTCAGCATTGAACTATCATTTTCAATGACTATTTTTTATTGTTCTTTTAATCTCTTAATGAAGGAAGGAATTTATATTGTTAATTACTAGGATGTAGGTATAAACTTAAAAATTGCATGATAAAACGGATGCAAAATTTGAGAGCACTCATTCTGATAGACCCAAGGAAAAAACTATGGGGAAAAAATCAATACAATTTATTCCCAACTAGTTTAAGATAAAATTGCCATATACTATAGATAGAATACCATATAACTCTATTTACAATTGCCAAGATAGATCTTTGATAGATTGCCAAGATTTATCAGAAATGTTAGAAACACCATAACTAGGAAGGATCATTTTAATGTAATAGTCATTAAATAAATAAATAAATGAATGAATGAATAAATGAAATAATTTGAACATTGGTTTTTAGGGCTAAAAAAAAACAATTATTAATGTTTGATGCAAAGTTCAAATATCTAAACTGTGTGGATCCATGGTTGGAGATAGAAATAGAAGCGAAGGTTATAAAATTTACTTTTTGTCTTTCATTATGTTTTCTTAATTGAAATCTAGCAGGGTTTTTTTTTCTATTCCCTTGCTTTTTCATTTGTTTTTTATTTCAATATTTTTTCCTATTTTGTTTGTACTTTGGTATTTTAGCAATGAATATAGAGATAAAGAGAAGAGAATATAGAGAAAAATGAAGGCATTTCTTTCAACCATATTCTGTGGCTCTTAAGCCAAGATATATTTTCCACAGCAAATAGTTGCTTCTGTGAAATCACTGCATGCCAGGAGCGAAAAAGAAAACCCCAATGAATCATTAATGACCTTTGAAATATACGCTGTGAAACATCCTCCAGGGGGGAGCATTTTTCCAATGTCACTATGATTAAGGACAGGTGCAAAGAATGAAACCAATCTGCAAATTTTGTAATTCCAGGCAGTCAGTTAAAAAAACCGAATGGTTGCTGAGAAGAAAAAAAAAGAAAAATAACACAAACTTCTGTAATCTCAATGGCTCATAACAGAATGCATAATAATTCTGATTGACAATTTATATTTGTGAAAATCAGTATCAATTCATTTTTCTTATCAAGCATAGGTTCTTCATATGCAGTGATCATTGCCAATTTTCTTTCAATTTGGCTAAAACATTAATCCAAAATCACGGGAGCATAGCTCCAGGATTATTATACAAACTAATTCTATGAGGCCAGCGAAGACAGTACTCAACAAGAGGAATGAAACCTTTCTTTCATAAAGTAGTGAATTTCATTTCTGGAAATCAAGCATTGGGCTGTAGTTCTGACCCAACTTCAGGCGACTTTAGTAATGCAAGTGAAACAATATCTAACATTAATTCCAGTTTCTACAGTACTTTGGACATCTGCATAAGAGATAAAAGATGGCAGTTACATGTATATGACAGATGTTAAAAGTGGGGAGATGTTGAGATGTTAACAAAAAAAATGAAATAGAATATCAAATAGAACTGATTGAAGAAAATGAGTTTTAAGATTGAAAAGAAAGTAAAATGTCTGGATATCCCTATGACAAATATGATTTGTATGTTATTTCAAAATAACTATCTTATGACATGGAATGAAAACAGGTGTTAAAATGGGAGAAACTACAATTGTCATTGCTGGGAAGAATTTCTATAATAAAAATAAATGTCCTACCTAGAATCTGTTTTTGTTCCAGACAATACCTCTTCTGACAACTGATACACCATTAAAGCAGTTGCAAAAAGATATATCTACATTTGTATGGCAAGGAGAAAAAAATGCAACTTAAATATAAGGTGTTACAGAATGAAAAATAAAAAGGAAGCATGATCTCACCTAATTTAAAATTGTAATTTTGCAACTTGCTGTTTAGTTTGCATGAAAGAGTGGATGTTGTAACACATAACCTGAGATTTGGAGGGCACTGGTGTTTGTAGTATGAAAAGTCAATGTTAACGTAGATTTTAAAATCATTATGTTGCACATGCCATATTACTTTTTTCTTTTAGGTTAGTTTGCATTAATTTTTACTATGTTTATTAAAAACTTCAGTAATACTATTTAAAAAAGAAAAAATAAATCTCTGACAAAAGATCCATTTATCTAATAAACTGTGTGGGCCTTTTTGCTGTAAAAGAACTAAAAATTCCAAAAATCACATAAATTGTAGAAAAGGACAGATCTTTCCCATCAATGCTGGGTCTGGCTTCATTCCTATGTGCTTCTAATCTGCTACAGATGTTCTGGAAATGAAACACCCATTGTCTCTCAAAAGTATCTGTAGTAGAATTATTGCTGGTGTAAGTTGGCTCAGTGTTGATTTAAACAAACAGTTTTCAAATATCCTGGATAGACTGGAGATACTCACAGGAAAAATTGCAGATACTCACAGGAAAAAAATGCAGTGAGGAAAATAACCATGGCATACTTACTCCCTTTTCTTCCTTTCATAGATTTGATAGGATGCTTCTTGTTGTGCGTTCATTATTCCAGCCTACTAAATCCTGTTAATATCTAGTTTCCCTGGAGATTTTTTTAAAAAATCCTGTTAAGATCCATAAATCTATTGTTTCCAGTGCTGAAGCAAGAATATTGTATTTGGCAGATTAATGAAAGGATGAGTTACTGTAAGTTTTGAAGCATTTCCTTAATTTTCAGCTACAGCAATATTAGTTTGGATATCACTTTTCTATGCCATTCTTTACTAAAGCCATCAAGAACTCTTATGGTGATCATGTTATCCATTCAGTCATGTCTAACACTTGGAGATTCTATGGACCAGATCTCTCCTCATCTTCTGATCCTTCACTACTTCTTTGACTTGTTCTATGCTCTGGCTGCTGTCATCTTTGATGGTGCAAGGACTTTTATATCAGATTCTGAATCAGCATCATGGGATTTGTTTGTTTCTTTGCTTGTGATAGTTGCTAACGATAAGCCTTCATACTGATATTAATTTGACACGATCTTTATATTACTTATTTATTAATATAACTAATAAGTAATGTTTGTCTCCTGCTTAGCTTCAGAGACTTTAATTTATGGCTAGCATCCAACTAAAACTAAAAACATCCATAATCATAATATAATATAACAATAGTAATATAAATTTTAAAAATAAGAAAAACACATATGGTTCATACTTTCCAAATTTATCTTAAAAATAAGCAGATCTGTTGAAACTCCAAGTTATGAAGAAGTACAAAAATATTCATAGGGCTTTAAAATAAACCAACCACTCTGTATGGCCATGGCATATTGGCTGAGATTGATTGCTTGATTGTTACGTTGATGATACAAAGAATGTGGGATTCTGGCAATTTGCCTTTGTTTTAGCAAAATCGATTTTTGCACAGTGTAGTAGATTCTATAAAGGCAGGCAGAACCAGCAAAACAATGCATTTACTGTACTTATAAGAATGTTAATTTATAAAAAGGTAGCTTGTCAAAATTCCTTTCCTTGGAACTAAATTTTCAGCCTAGAGATTCATTCTAGACATGGCACCCTCGGGCACAAATCCAACTATAGTTTTTGACAGTGAAATTGCACTCCCTGATGTGGTTACTACTGTCTTATGAAAGGAAAGTGTTTCAGGACTTATATTCATGTAAGTAACTGTCCTGAGAAGCTGCTATCAAATCGTCTTGTGGTTGTCTCATGATGAAAAGTAACTGCCAAACAAAACCAGCATTGGATAAGATGTAAACAATTTGTAAATGCTGTTGCTTACCTATGTAATGTGCTCATTGCTTCTGATATTCTTTTCAATCCCTATTTAATTTTATAGAATGTTATTCTTGTTACATATTCTACATTTAAAGGAAAAAAAAATCCTTGTTTAGGAATAAAATATAGATTTCCTTTTCAAGTAAACCTTGAATGCAGTTTGTTACTTAGTTTGACTGTAGGATACATAGGCCATAAATTAAGAGGTGGGGGGGGGGGCGTTTAAAATTAAAATCG
>JANHFL010007721.1:77387-108114 GCA_032468155.1 Oxyrhabdium leporinum
TGTAAACCGCCCCGAGTCTTCGGAATGGGGCGGTATATAAATGTAAAAATAAATAAATAAATAAATAAAATAATATGTACAACTATGTAAAAAAATACATTGAACCTTTGAAAATGAGATATTTCTCTTCTTTTTATTTTATGCATGAATTAAACACCTTTATTTTATTCCTTTTATTAAGCAAATTCCTTTTATTAAATATATTAATGTTTATTTATTAAATGTAATTCCATGGTTACTAAGAAAAGACTCGCAAAGACAAATATAACATAAATGAAACCCCACACAAAAATTAAAAACACAGCAGCACTACAAAATGGAAAGAAAATAAAGATGGCAAAAGCCCTTGAGGGAAAGCTTTCCAAATGTTACTATTTTCTAATTCCTATTATCCCAGCCACCTAGTAAAATTGGCACTTTAGTCCAACTAAATCCAAATAGGTCTATTGCCTTCAGCAAGTCTCTTTTTTAAAACAAAACAAAGATTGGCACTCTTTGCTGTACCAGTATTTAAGCCTCTGCTATGATAGTTGATTTATTGATTTATTTAAAATATTTCTAAACTGATTTAAGAGGTAAAATCTGTAAGGGCACTGCAGCATGGGAATTGTCCAAAGACAGAATATGTTAGCCTGCAGTTTGGATTGAATATTTGCAAACCATTGCCAAAATGCATCAGTCTAAAAGAAAATTCATACATTGGCTTTGAATCAAGATAGTAGGTACACATAAGATGAGGAGCTTAAATGGTAAGAGTGGATTTCACCTCTGCACAATTACAAGTTCCCACTGAGAAAGGAAGAAGTAGTATTTGTTCTTGGGCTATTCTGTGGACTGTTTTTCATAAACTCTAATCTGGGGTGGGGAAAACATTTCAAAATATCTTTCTTTGTTTGTCTGATAATATAAGCTTGACGTGAAGAACAGGCAGATGTGAAGCTATTGATAAATATCTAACCAAAGATTGAACAAGAGCACCAATAATTTTATTATCCTAAGATTAAGAAAAAAGTGGATTCTTTTATAGGAGAAAAACAGTTTCATTCAGATCTGTTTTTCAAAGTATTTTCTGTACCCTTAAATACATACAAGATACCAGTATCTTTCTGGCATAAAGTTAAAAAAAAGAATAGAAGTTTTTCTTTACTACAATAGCAAACAGAAAAAATACAGTTTTACATATTGAAAAATTGAAATAAATCCTTTAGCAAAACTGTTCACACAGTTATGCTACTTCTTTTATCCAAATTTAACCTACAACCATAACATGTTGTTAATATTTTTATATATTAATATTAAAATTGTATTTTGGGGATAAATTTAATTTAATGCATGAATAGATATTTCTTAAAATTACAAATGTGATCTTTTCATTAATACTTAAGTATCCTTAAAGGAAAAAAAAAAAATTTTATTAACCAAGCAGAGACCACAGAAGCAATATTTTAAAATATAGTCAGGGATTTTAATGTCTCATTTATAAAATATACAGTATTGTGAAAATGGCTACATTACACATTTAACAAGCCAATTAACATAAATTGTTTAAATTGTTAAAAAAGTGCAGTTTCTATTTTGTGTTTCATACCCTCAAAATGCAAAATAGATGAGAAAAAGACATTCACAACTAGGATTATCACAAACTTCAGATTTACTTCTTTTTATCTTATATAAATGTGCACTTCTAAAGAACCTGGAGAAGACCAACCATCATGACATGAAAAGTTGTCCTGCAAGATAGGCAGCCTATTTTTTGAAGTCAGGTTCCTGCCTTTGGCATTTTCCCTAATCGGGGATATAGTTATAATGGAACGTGTTAATGATCTTGACGAATGGGAGGAGAATGATGAAGGGAAGAGATGCTATCCAGGTTACAGACAAGAGAGGCAGGAACCCCCAGTGGCTTAATGGTCAGAGAAAGAAATGCAGGAAATACCTGCCCTAATGGATCAAGCAGTTAAAACTGGTATTGGGAAATTTGTACTTTTGGACTTGCAAGATTCTGTTAACGTACCTTATAATAAAATAGAATTGTTGTGTTTTCTGTTTGGTTTACTTGGGCTGACAATATTACAGACTCACATCTTGGAATCATAGAAAAATAATTCTGGAGGAAGACCCAGTTATCATCTAGGGCAACAGATTAATTGATGAAGAAACATGAGGGTCTGAGCATTCTCATGGTTGTCCAAACTCTAGCTGAAAAGTTCCAGAGGGAGAGAACCAACTTTCAGTTGTTGAACTGCTCTTATCATCAAGACACATCTCCAAATACATATTTAAAATCTACCTTTATCTAATTTAACTCCATTAATTCTAGAACTGTTCTCCATGGGCAGAAGAGGTTTCTAAAGTGATCTTTAAAAATAGGTCATTTGTCTTTTTGATTGAAGCAGAAAATGTCTCTTTTATAGATTTTATGGGACAATACAGAATAAGGCTAAATACTAAATATGGAGTGTGAAAATGGATGTCTAGCCCATAAGGAATGCATTTTGCTTCATGGAGTAATTGATTTGAGGATATGCTGCAATTTATATCAGTGCTGGGTACCCGTAGCTACTTAGCCTCAGACCCATAAAAAATATTTATCAAAGCTTATATGATCTTCCCAAAAAATAATGACTCCAAGTAGTTTAATTATTCATTCTAATAAATGATTAAAACACAAAAACAATTATAAAATTAACAAAACAAAAATCGATGGTTCTTCTCCTCCACTCACCACTTCCAGCCACCCCAAAGATTTTAATAAAAAAATATTTTCACAGCTTTCTGAAATTGTAGCAGAAATGGGTCAATCTTATAGACTGAAGTACACTAATCCACAGGAAGGATATTGAGAACGTATATGCTTGGGTCCCCAATGCTTATATTTCCTAGAGGCTGAAAGTTGCAAAGTACATCTCCTGTTCTAGTACAATGAATGGACAAAAGCCACTTGCAGAAAGCAGCCTCATAGATGACCATGTCTTAAATCCTGGATGTAAATAATAAACCAGTTCAAGCGCCAAAGTGGGTGAGTGAACCATAATGTACTTATTATTATTTCATTCTGTATCAACTATACCTTGCAAACTACATGAATAGTCTGTAAGAGCAATTCCAGATAGAACAAATAACAATATCCAATATTATGAGGTGATAAAGGCATGAATAAGCTCTCCTCGTCGAACAGACCTTGCAACTATCCTGGCCATCGCAAAGAGGATAATTTTATATAAATGGAAATAAACTTTGATATTAATAAATAGTTTTAGAATAGGAGCGTACTTGCCACACCTTATACACAAGGGTGATCAAACTGGTCTTAATTCCATGCTCAGGTTAGAAAAATATGACTGAAAGGATCCATTTAATGCTGCTCATCCTGCCTTTATTTCCACTACTAACTTCCCTGAGGAAACATGGATTCCTTTTCAATTATTTGAAACTTTGACTAGCCTCTGCTTGGCTCATTATTTTAAATAATGTTGAGATAATTTTATCTCTGGATTTCAGCATTGCATATATATTATTTGTATTCAATATGTATAAAACATTAAAACAATTAAAAATGTACTGTTGCTAATATACAATATCTGTGGAAATCATGTCATCTATGGTGTGTTAAAGCATTTTCTTTTTAAGTTAGAATCTATCCTTTTCTTTCTGATGTTTAAGATTTGCTAATCAGTAGTGGTTACATTTGTGACATTGCTGACTTGCATAAATGTTAATCATTGTTATTTCATAAAGTGAAGATCTGTCCAAGGAGGCAGTCTACTTAAGAACCCTTTCAGGATCATTTAATTTATTTCAGGAATCAGAGCAAAAATAGAACAACAAATGCAATAAAGGAACAGATTTATGTGACTGAGGTTTGCTACTTCCTCTTTGTTTCAATCATTTGTTCAGGATTCCCTCTTGTGGCAATATTTGGAAACATTCATATGGTGTCTCTTGAACTTCATTTTCAACTCATAGACTCATCAATGTCATATGATTCACTGCCATAATCCCAGTGTCTACCTAAGAATCATCTGATGTTCTTTTCTTGACACCTAATTGCAGTGATATTTTAATGTCTGCACATTTACCCAAGGGTTTCAAGTCTCAAACATAACTCAAGAAATATGAGTTAATGTATTAATAGAAAATATTTATTTTAAAAAGGAAAGTTTATAATTCAAGAATATACAATTCATATTCAAAGATACATCATCATCATCATTATCATCTTGAATTGCTTTGTTTTAAATAGTAGTATATTCATCTACGGTATTAAGTACAGGCTAGAATAGACATCTATGTTAATGACAGCTGTCCAGAGGTGAAGAATGCCACACTGTATCGTTGCTTCTTAGCTATAAACAGTTGTATAAGGCTACTAGTGTTTTTCAATATTAATGTGTTTATTAATTTAACTATTTGAAGAATTTAATGCGAGATAATATACACTTCTTAAATTAATGGGATTTTTGTCTTTATTGTTCCTCCCCCCATTTTCTGTCTTACAAAAACTCTGACATCTGTACATATTTTACTTTTAAGTCAGTGAAGGTTTACAAGGCATAATAACTTTTTACATGCAATATACATTACTGAGGCATGTGCCAGCAAGCAAATGAGATGATGGATTAAAATTGCAAAATGCTACCAACTGTAGAGATACTGCCTGGATATTTGTAGATGAATCTGCACAATGGGACAACTGTACATTTCAGAAACAAAGCAGTTGTGTTCATTGTTTCATTCATAAAATATTGACCGTCATGATTTACCGTATATCCCTAACATTCTAACATGTGTTAATTTGTTAATAATTTTCATTCTTAGAATGCTGGGTGGTATAATGTTACTTGAACACCAATGTTAAAATTTTCATATGCAGAAATAGCTACATACCTGGTTCAATCTAGATTATAGCAAAAAAAGAAATGGAGAGAGACAAAAAAAATTACCTTTCTAAATCAAAGTATGTTAGAAGAGACCACAAAGCACACAGAACTGACATGTATCAGGAAAAGACTGTCATCTACTCTGCCACAATATATTGACCTATTCTTTCTGGATATTATGGTTTGGTAGAGATAACTGCTAGTCAATAGAACCAACTAATTTCATGACATAACAAAACACTGTCAAAATAAAAGCTTCTATGAAGTAAGCCAGAGTAATTATAGCTGTAAAAAACAATAAACTATAATTAATTATATATTGCTAAGCACCTTAGAAAACTACTATAACTACTATAAACATGTAGTATGGACAACGTTTCATATTACTTCCCAGAAAACATTCAAGAAAAGTCCTCTAAGATACCTATTGTTGTTAACAATGTCTTGTATAAAATACAGGTTTTGCAAACATGTCATTGCTTACTTGTTACATGAACATTCCTGATATTTCTATTTCCTATCACTTTCAAAATATACTATATCGTATTAATGAATAATATGCATCTCCCTGTTTTAAAGTTCTAGCATCTACATGTATAAAGAACATTTACTATTAAAATAGTTTAATTCCTTGATGTCACAATAAGATTTATTTTTACCACAATTCAAAGAATTATACAGTAGCATTAAGAACCATCCAGTCATATGTGTCCACTACTGTTATGTTAACAATCTAAATGTCTATAGGAATTGTAATATTCCATATAGCATTAGCATTGTAAAAAGAGATGTCATTTATACACACTATTTTTTTTGAAAGTATTTCACAATTTATTGTGATCCAAAATGCACATCTGCAAGGCATCAGTTGATACCGGGTTCCAACTATAAATAAAATTAAATTGGAATAATAATAATTTATTCCAGTGACTATCCTTTATGAATAAGTTGTACTCTGCAATACACAACTCCAAATAAATTTTAACTCATCCACAGAAATTAACTGTCAGTGGTTGCTGAGAGAAGAAACTTGTTGGTAATCAAGTTGGTAATATTGGTAATCATATCCAGGAAGACCAGATGAGAAGAGGTTAAAACTTTTGTTTAATTGTGCTTTTGAAAACAGGAAGAGAAACTGTTCATAACCTGCCATTTTTAATGAGGAGAAAACCTGGATAATTGTACTAGTAATACATTTGTTTAACTTCCTTTCAGGAAAAAAAGTATGCTAACATTATTTTCTAGAGCAGCAAAAATGTAATTCCAACTCAGAAATAGAAAGAAGACAGAACTGAAAAGACTTTTTAGATTAAAAATGAGCTGCGGCTTCAGACTTCAATAGAGCTGGAGTTATAAATGGTCACATATATGTGAATATGATGTTCCGTATGCATCCAGTTATATCTGAAGCTAATGTGAGAAATGATAGACTAGAAGTTGCCTTGGTTTAACCAAAACCAAGAGTTGGAATTTGCAACATCGCATGTAGAACCCATGAGTAGCGGAAATGTGAATTTGACATGGGAAGTTACAAAGAAAAAACTTATTTAATACTGCCACTGAAAAATGTAAGTCTGAATTGCATCATAGTCCATACAAACGCCTTGATATCTACTACTTTTGATATGACATTGCTAAATGAAGTAATTATCCTAAACCATAATGTTATGTGTTTGGCTTAGCACAATGTATAAACCAACAATTGGCTGCATGGCATGTGTAATAAATGAAAAGACTAGAATGGCTTTTTAGAAAACTATGACTAAAATAAACACTAACTTTAATGTGTGAATTTAGACAGAGCATTAAAAAATTGCAGTTATGATGCACAGAAAAAGTTTTCTGTTATGAAGAACTGAAGCTGGCTGAAAAGCACATTCTCTATTTACTGCAAAGGAAGTAAAACAGTCTGATGCTTTTATTAACAATTTGTACTTGCTCTCCTTATTTCTTTCATATAATAGAAATAATAATTTCTTATCAGTACTGGTAGGAATGATTTCTTCTACTGAAGCTCAGTTACTACAATAATTACATTAAAAAGGTATTGAAGAATAAGACTTAATACTTGATAGCCTTCTTTCTGGCCCTATTCCCATTATAATTCCATACCATGACCTATACTTCATTTTAAAAAGCAAGATAAATTGCTTCTCACTCAAGCAGATAAGTGCTTTATGCACTGGTCCAACACAGACAAGATAATTGAACAAAATTAGCATTTAGAATATGGATGTTAAGGTGACAAATGCTGTATGAGAATGGCATGAAGAGATAGAATTGACTATCTACTTAGAACCTCAGGGCTGAAGAAAACAAGGATGCCTAGAATCACTTTTATCTCTTTTTGCAGAAATCATGAAAGTTTCCCGACTGAGCACTGATAGATCCAAAGAACTGTGGATACAGAATAGATAAACAGAAAATTGATCAGGCCCAGAGAAGATAAATCAGTATGAAATAAAATGAAGACAGGTGTCAAGATGCTGTATAATCTTTCAATCACAAAGAATACCAAACTAAACCCCAACGAAATGTCTTATTGTAAAATGATTTACAAGTAATAGGAAAGTGAGTTCTTCTCAATGAATGGCTTAGCATAGGGGAAGTGTTTCAGGAAGCGGACACCATTGTGTGATTGTTGTACGATATCTTAGGCAGCAAACAACTATTTTTAAAGAAATGCAAAAGTTCTGAATAGTTCTCACATAATAATGCAGTTCATGTAAATTTGGCAGTATTGTGATATTTAGATGAGTATGGTGATGACTGATGATGATGAGCAGCAGTGGCAGCAAATGCAGCATTTAAGTAAAGTCAGTTTGTACTATCTAATGATACTGTGGTCCAAATTACCAACAGTTAGAAGACAATAACATATTACTGGCCAAAAACAAAAAGAACTATAACAGATCTTGCTTTTGAATCCCTATGAACCACATTGCATTGATTTAACCAGATTTAGTAATTAATATTTCTGGCAGATCCAAAAATATTTAGAAACAAAGAGAGGAGAGAGGAAGATTAACAATGGTATGGAAAGAAAACCAGAACAATGCTCCCTTGTATACTGGCAACTTCTGACTTCTCTTGTCTTTTTATGACAATATTGTGTCATAATTTGCAGTTATATCTTGGAGTTATGTGTGAAACTTAGCAATGACACTTAGACTTATATACTGCTTCATAGTGCTTTACAGCCCTCTCTCAGCAGTTTTACAGAGTCAGCCTATTGCCCCCAACAATCTGGGTGCTCATTTTACCAACCTTGGAAGGATGGAAGGCTGAGTCAATCTTGAGCTGTTCTGAATAGAGTGAGCAGTGAGTTAGCCTTCGGGAGTGCATTCTAACCAATGTGCCACCACAGCTCTTATGTCCCACAGGCGTGTTTTCAGGAGGTAACTGGACTTTCTTGTTTTTTCTTTGAAGACATTTCGCTTCTCATCCAAGAAGCTTCTTCAGCTCTGACAGGTCAGTGGGAAATGGAGCTAAAGATGCTTCTTGGATGAAAAGCGAAACGTCTTCAAAGAAAAAACAAGAAAACCCAGTTGCCTCCTGAAAAGGACCTTTGGGACAACCTTGACCTGGATGACTGAGAATCTCTACAGACTCACAGCTCTTAAGGACAATTCAGCAAACCATGGTTAAGATCCTGCCTTCCCATTATATCACATGAGTTCTTATATGAATGTCACTGCAAATGATTCTAAAGCAATTATTGCCTTCCAGATAAACTGTGCTTAATAATTGCTCTGTCACTTAAATTAGTTCAAATATGCTTTTATTCTTGAAGAACTAAAAATTCCATTTTTTTTTAAATCTGGTGATTTGGAGCCTGACATTTCAAGCAACACCAGCCTACTCAACCTTTTATTCTTGGCTTCTAGTTCCTTTCGTTCATGTATTTGCCTTATAGTATAACAATAATATACAATTAATATACAACAAGAGCCGTGGTGATGCAGGAGTTAGAATGCAGTATTGCAGGCTAATTCTGCTGACTGCCGACTGCCAGCAGTTCAGCAGTTTGAGTTTCACTGGCTCAAGGTTGACTCAGCCTTCCATCCTTCTGAGGTCATTAAAATGAGGACCCAGATTATTTGGGGGCAATATGCTGACTCTGTAACCCACTTAGAGAGGGCTGTAAAACACTGTGAAGCAGTATAGAAGTCTAAGTGTTACTGCTATTTTTTAAATTTCCAAACAGGACAATAAAGCACTAGACATTTTAATCTAATTTGTACTGGAGATCCCAGAAACAATATCACATGGTCAAACAGGGAATTCCTCCTCCTGCTATGCTTCTGTTCTGTCTCTAATAAAGGAGAACATTTGTAGCTCAGCTTGAGCTGAGTTGAAATGTGGAGTTCTTGGTGCTCTCTGAGCTTACTTGTTCTCTTGCAAATGTTTCATTATCCTACCTAGGTAACATCATCAGTGCTAATAAAGAGTGCTGTTAGCTATCAGTTTATATTCTGATGTTGTTTCTGTCTGTATGGGTGGGGACAGTCTTAGAGATTATTTGGTTCGGCTGTTTACTGATGGCTCTTTGGCAGTTTCTTTACTCGGATATTGTTTACTTGATTGTTAGTCTGAAGTTAACCTTGGAGTTAATCTATGCAGAGTTAACATATGCAGGCTAAGTCCAAAAACCCTCTGACAAATCAGCCATCAATAGACACATAGACATTAACAACATCTATAGACCATGCAAAAGAGATAACCAACAAGGAGAAAAAGACACCAGCACCTTTCCACCTATAATCAGCACCCAGATCAGCATAGATTAACTCCAAGGTTAACTTCAGACCAACAGTCAAGTAACCAATACCCCAATCAAGAAATTGCCACAAAGAGCCATCAGTAAACAGGTCAGCCAAAGAATCTGTAAGACTGTCCCCACCCACATATATAGGCAAGAAACCAGAATATAAACAGACAGCAAACAGCATCCTTACTAGCACTGATGATGTTACCTTGTTAGGGTAATGAAACGTTTGTAAGAAAACAAGCAAGCTCAGAGAGCACCAAGGACCCCTTCTGTTCTGTCTCTATATCTTGGAATCAGATATTTGCCTTTCCATTTTCTCACCGATTATTTCCAGTTCTCATTGCCATTGTCTGGTTGGTTCCACTTTGTTGTTGTTGCTGGCTCTCTTGAGACACTTATGCTCTTTAATCTTGCCTATAGTCTGTTAATAATCTTCCAGGGTTCAGGTAGGAATGCCCATTCAGTTAACAATTTATTAGACCAGTTCTTCTCAATCTTGAAGTTCATTTTGTCTGGATTTCATCTGGGACAACTGGGAATTCTGGAGGTTTAAGTCCACGCATATCTTAAAACTAGTAATCAGTTTGAAATAATGTAAAGGACCGTGACTTTGTTAGTTGTTATTAAATATATTACATGTAATAATATATATTGATATGCTGGATGTTATTCTGTATTTTTTATGAATTTTAATCCGTTTGATGGAGAGGTAATTGTAAATTTGGTGATATTTTTCAGATAGTTTTTATTAAGAATTATCAATGGAATGAATAAAAAGAAATATAAACTACAAAAATACAAACTGAAAAGTAAAAATACAGAAAAGTAAAAAGGCACAGAAGAGAAAAAGAAAGGAAAAAATAATTATGTGCATTTCTAATGAATGTGATATGAGCTTCTTGGCCCTATCTTAGTTCTAAGCAAGTGTTTACAGAATGAAAATTTTGCTCCTCATTCTTCAATCATTCCCACTGCCTTGCAGCATCTGTGCTGTCCCACATTTCAATTAATTTCCAAAATAAGATGGATAAGGGAACTTCTTCCATTGGCCTTTTGGGATTTAAAAGCAGGATCAGCCTGGCACATAGTAATGGAAAGAGGTGGAGCAAAAGCAACAGCAATAGCAACGTTCTCTACCATCACCAATGAAGTAAATTGAAAAACAAGTGAATAGAGCAGATATTCTATACCTAGAGAATAAAATGGAAAAACAGACAGAAGCATTGTTTTCAGGAAAATGAATTTGGGGTAGGCATTTTTTGTTGTTGTTGTTCTGTGGTTTTTCTGCTTCAGGTGGCAAAATAACATGGCTAATCTTGGGCATTAGAGACCCTGATATTTTTTTGATGGGAAGGAGAGGGAGGTCAGAATGTTATTTATTGTTCTGACACAAGTAGCAACATATGGACCAACATATTCAATTCATACTAGTAATGAAGCTTTTCACTTGGGAAATTCCTAATCTTTCTAGCACATAAATAATTCCTGCCTTGTGAACAATTCCTGACAGTCTTCTCTTCAAAGTAAGTATATTCCACTACTTGGGAGTAAAATTACATTAGTAAATGTTCTATTTTTTTCATTGCTAATTGGATGCCTTTAAGGAAGCATCTCCAGATTTATTCTTGTCTAAAAGCAACAATTTTCTCATTTTTCTTTCTTACACAGAACATTCTGCACTCTTTTAGTAATTCCATTTTTACTTCACTATCTTCTAAAGGCACTGTAAGTTTGTGGTAGCCAAAAAAATAAAATCTGGTAGGAACTTTACAAGTTCATGAAAGCTTATGCATTTTAATACAATGTGTTAAACAGAAAAGTTACTGTCAGAGTCTTTCTGATTTTTGGAATGATATTCCAGAAGGCATTGAAAACTTGGTTATTCTCCATTATTCTTGGTTATTCTTGGAATACAATGATGATGGTAAGATTTGATTTTACTTGGTATGGCTTTTTTTGTGTGTGTATATGTGCATCTCTTTGACCTTTATTTTATTGTTCTATCTTTTTATAGTTTATATCACACAAGGACAGGGAACTTTTGCATTTTAAAAAATATTTACACAAATAAATAAAATTTAAAAATTTAAAAAACCATATTCTTTCTCTATTAGCAGGTCAATCTAAAGTACATAAGGAACACACATATATATGAAATGTATGCATATCAAACATGGGACTTGAAATTGGGCAATGTTTCTATATAAAGGACTGGCGCTAAACGTGTCTGCATTATATAAGGGTTGACACCTGTTGTGATGTTTATGTAATTTGGCAACTTGCTCAGAAAAGAAGATAAGGACATTATTTTGGGTTCATGGCTTTTGGTTTAGGATCACCAGGAAGAATATGTGGTCAATTTTTTCCCCTTTTTATTTCTATTAGAAAGTCAGTATGGACAGTGACAGTTTGTTTTTATAAAGATAAGGTGTTGACAAAGTGCTAGTAAGTGATTTATTGATGACATGACCCACCTACCCTTAATTAGATTCATTGCATGTATGCAAGTTTTATTTTTACCATTCTCCCCCCCCCCAAGTAAAAGCTGTAATAAATCATCTGCTCTTTAGTATGATTTATTCTTAAAGTATAAAAGGTTTCTATGGTATCATTATAATTTAGATTACTGTAGGAAAGTACGTTAAATTTTGGATGCTTTGTTCTGATAAGGAAATATTTTATTTATAAAAACATTTTTTTCTAATTAATAATGTATTCAATATAATTGCTTAATGTGGCAGCTGCAGAATTGGTAGAATTTGCAAGAGGGATTTTTAATAGGGATGACTTATCACACGTAAGTGAAATACAATACACTGATAGTTAAAAGAGACATTTTCCTTCAGTGAGATCAGAGTCTAAACGTTATCTATTTATTCTAGTGTCTGGTTACTCAATTGACACAGTTATGCTTTAATCTCTTGCTGCCTCTACCTTTTTTCTTTGTGAACAGAAGTCTGTTCACTTCTTATACTCTTATTTTTCTGAATGAAAATTGGAGATTAGAGCACAAACCAGCAGAGGATAAATGGCTAATGGGGTGAGCATAAATTGATTATGAGGATCACTAGAAGATTCTACTATCCTTTATCATTAATTTTCTGTGATTCATAGAAATCATGCCTTTATTTTTATGAATGTCATCCCTTTATTATTTTTGCATTTTGTTATTGTTGCAACAGACATGAAATTTCATTAAAGTGAAATTCTGAGTGACTTCAAGCTGTTATAGGAGTAATTGTTCCAAAACGACTATGACTCATTCTACATATAAAGAGTAAAGTCAGGTGACCTTTCAAGATCTGCTGATTGTGATAGTGAAACATTGTTAATTACCCAATACTGATTGGGTAATGAGAAAATGTTTACGCCAATTCCTTGCTGCATTGGAAGAGTGCAAGGACAATAATCCATAGGAATATAGTAAGGTGTTTTATACTGAGTAAGAGTTTAGATGCATTAGCCTACACATATATTGTGGCAATTGATTGACAGTCATTCTCCAGGGTTTCACATAGTTTCACATTTTTTTTTCCTATCAGTTATTTTTGAGGAAAGAGAAATTACCTCAAATGGAGTGTGATGTTCTTGTACTTACAGTATTTAATGAGGCCACAGGCCATGTGAATTGCTGTTTCTTATTTTACACTCATGTCTTTAGGGGTCTGCTGCTGACATGACTATACAAGAACAGTCAGTGTAACAAGTATTGTTTTGCACCACCCTTTTCAATCAGGCATCTTTCAGAAGATTGGATTACGATTTCCATGATTCCCAACCAGCACGTTATGTTTTTGTGAAATTTGTATGATACAGTTCTAGAGGTGGCACTTCAGGAGACTGATGCTGAGCTATGCTTTCACATGCACACAGAGACTCTCGGAAATCATTTTAAAACTTATCATAATAATGTATAGGCAAAGCAGTACACTTTTTAGCAGAACAGCTTCTAAAATTGCTCAGTCATGCAGCTATACAGATTGTGCTGCTGTCACTACTTATTATAATAAATTGACCTATTCCCTGGCTGAGAGCTCCATGTTCCCTCTCTTTAACAGTGGACTTGATCTTCAACTCCCATCTTCCTCAACCTGATGCCCTCCAGCTAAGTTGCATTACATCTTCCAGAATCCTTGATGAGCATTAGCATTAGCAATGCTGGTTTCTTCAGCATTTTAATCCAACATATCTTAAATGCATCAAATTAGGGAGCACTCATCTGTTCTATTCTAAAATGTTCAGCACAGGTGCCACACTTAAGAATGATCTGTATGAAGCAGAGCTAGACACAGTTCAAATATATCAACTGGGATGAATTTTAAAAAATGCCAATGAATACATTGTAATTACTTTTTAATGCTTCTTAATCACTTCGGTGTTGAGAGTGAAAAATGATAGGAAATTCCCAATACGTATCCTAAAACTAAATATTCATCCACATGCTAATGCTATGCTTTGCTAATGGTCATAGGTGTCATTTAAATCTTGTTTTGATTGTTCGTATTGCTCTCTTTTACATGAGAATATTTCCATTCCTTGCTTTGTTTTTAAAACGTGCACTTGAAGAAAAATTCTATGTTGGGACAGGTTTTATACTTTGTGGGCAAAAGAATTCATGGAGAGTAGCATTCATAATAAACATAACATACAGGTCAACTTACAACCACAATGGAGCCCAAAATTTCTGCTGCTAAGCGAAACATTGGTTAACTGAGTTTTGTCCCATTTAATGACCTTTCTTGCCATAGTTGTTAAGTGAATACTGCATTTGTTACATTAGTAACATGATTATTAAGTGAATCTAGCTTCCTCACTGACTATGCTTCTCAGAAGATCGCAAAAGGTAATCACATGAGCCCAGGGACACTACAACCATCCTAAATATGAGTCAGTTGTCAAGCATCTGAATTTTGATCATGTGACCATGGGGATGCTGCAACGGTCATAAGTATGAAAAATGGTCTTAAGTCACTTTTTTCAGTGCCAATGTAACTTTGAACAGTCATTAAATGAACTGTTGTAAGTCAAGGACTACATGTACTTTATTTTTAGTAGTTATAATATATGGCAATGTATGTCAAACTCGCAGAGTCATGTTGCTGTCACATGACGTTTCACGACATTTTCCCATTTGCAGAGCTAGGATGGGCATGGCCTATGCATGACACATCCGGCCTGTGGGCCCGCCAGTTTGACACCCCTGATATATGGTGACATCTTTTCAGATGTTTCAATCTGTTATATTAAAATAAAAATTTAAACCCAAGTGGTACAGCATCACATAACATGAACCCTACCAGATACGATACGTTACCTAATCTCAACTGGAAAGGCTGTTTGCCAGTCCTTGTTGATGATTAATAAAACTTGATTTCTTTAACCTTTAGTAACATCAAGGCTTGACTGTACTGAAAACCAATATTTTGAAGCAAATCCAATCCTGGCCACTTTTGAAATGATAGCCTAATAAAAATTTATTTTGGGGGCATTTTTAAAATCATCATCTTAAATACAATAAAAAGAATAGCTTTTTAGCTACAGTGCTTTTCTGAAAGTTAGAAACATGCGTTTTTGCAAAGATTAACTTGAAACACATAGGCATACATGCATGTTAAGTTATATTTAGGAGGAAAAAAGATTAACAATACAGCTTGCTGTTAACACAAACTCATCCAAAAGCAATGAGCAAAATGAACCTAGCGAACAAACAATGAGTTTTTTCTTGGAAAAAATACAGCTAGCAAAAAACAAACAAAACCCTTTAAAGTTGTTTATGCAAATATTTAACTGATGAGATGCATATATACATTCATAGTAACTTTAGACATGGGAACACTTCCTGAAAAAAGTGCCTAGTAACTGCTCTAGGTATGCATAAAGCATACTTTGCAAGGGTAAACATCAGCCTTTAGTAAAGGGGACATTGATTACATTTATTTGATGTAAAATTGATCTCTGAGCCTAAAAAGTGAAAGGTTAGGAGAGAATGCAAATAATGGAGTTATACTTCAATATTACTTTAATTAAAAAAATAAAAATTAAGAATTTCAGATTAGTTCAAAACCCAACACCCTATTTTTATTTTATTTTGCATTGTTTTTTAGAAACTGTAAGATCTCAAGATGTTAAAATGACAAAGATTCCGAAATCTTAAAAGTTCATTATTGCTTGGTGCATTGTCTATGTGACCAAAAACAAGTTGGCGGCTATTCCTGCAACATAACTGATTAAAAATGTTTGCTGTAGAACTTCTGGATCACAAGACCCTTTGAACCCTTAGAATGGTAGTGTTGGAAGTGATCTTATAGGTTTTCTAGGTCAACCCCCTGCCCAATGCAGGAATACTCAGGCTATCCTGGACAAACAGCTGTCCAGCCTTTCTTTGGAAACCTCTGGTGATGGAACATCCAAATGTCCAGAGGGCAAGCTGTTCTTCTTCTTAATAGCTGTCATGGATAGGAACTTCCTTCTAATTTTGAGTTTGTATTAATCTGTTTAAGGTTCTGCCCATTGGTTCTTGTCCTACTCTTGGGCATACAGAGAATAAATCCATATCTTCTTCCCATACAGTCCTTTGAGTATTGGAAGATTCCTATTATGTCTACAACTTTAGCCTTCTCTTCTTTAGATTTAGCATATCTAGTTCTTTTAATCATTCTTCATAGCATCTAGCTTCTAAGCTCCTTATCTTTGTTACTCCGCTCTGTACTCTCCCTCAGCATCCTTCTTGTATTGTGGCAACAAAAAGTGAGTACAGTATTCCAGGTCCACTCTGACCATTGGAGAGTAGAGCAGAACTATCACATTCACTTCCCAAGATTTACTGATGCTGCCCAGGACTATAATGGCTCTTTTGGCAGCTGCACTATACTGCTGGGTCATCTGCATCTGGCATGCAGATCTTTCTTACAAGTACTATTCAAAAGTACAATAAGCCAAGTACTACCCATCATCCACTAGTACATCTAATTTTTCCTACTCAGGTGCAGAAGCTTTCATTTCATGAACAGCAATTACATTTCACATAAAGTACCTTTGTTGAAGCAGCAATCTTCATATGTTGCACTGAGGTACACACTAATCCCCTCCTAGTAATATTAAACTTTGCAGCTAGATTGCTTGTTAGCCAGAAAAGGCTAACGTGTCAAATGGTTACTATTACCAACCACAAGATGTTAACATTATTTCATTGAATTTAATAATAAAATATATTTACATATAAAACAAAATGTGTTTTATTTTATTTATTTATTTGCTAACCCTGGTTAACTGGATTAAACAAACGGATACAATTTAATAAAAGCAAAACAAGATATTATCCAAATTAGTCTTCCTGTGTCTGATGGGGTTTGCAAAGGGCTTAAGAATTAAAGTCTGAAGCAATTAGTTTGTAACTTCAACATGAGATATAAAGGCAGGAGGTTGACAATATTCAGAGCAATTTAGAATATTTTACTGAATGAACTGAAGTGGTAAAACAATGGGTTGTAGCTTAGAACTTTATGTGGGCCTAAATAAAAAAAAACCTAGTTTCACCTCTTCTCAAATCTCTGAAAGGCAACAAAACTTGGATTTTAAATGGAAAAATCATAGAGCCTTATTCCCTTTAAGTGAGGGCAATCAAAGGCTAAGACTTATACCTATAAAACTACAGTCATAAATACTGTATACAGATAGCCTTTTCCACTGATACTGAGATGGTGATTTTATGCAACAAATAGTATTAGGAATTAGTTATCTTTTCAAATGTTACCAGGAAAATTATTATTTTTGTTTAAAAGTAGAATCTAAATCCAAAATTCCGTAATTGTATCAAAATACTGCTGTTCTTTTTCAACATAGTAAGGCATAGTAAGTCACAAATATAATGAAAAGAAAGAAAACCTATGTACTTGCTTTCAATCCAGTTTACATTCTTAGTCTTTTTAGAGACTATTTTCTGGGTATTTTTCCCCCCTCTCAAATTTGTTAGGAAATGTAACTACCAAGCCAAATCCCTAGAGACATCCAGAAATAAACAGACAGGTGGTTCGAGTCAAGCAAACTTGAAAAGTAATAGTCAGGCCCTTTTGTGTAAAACAGGCAATCTTGGCCTCCTAATCCAAATGACATGTCTTCCACAGCAAACCATGTGACCATTTGCTGTTGAGCCTGGCTGCACTGGTGTTGCCATAAAATTGACAGACAACAGGCCTCTCAATTTCGAAGGCATACAACTTCAAATGACATTTTAAAAATACAATTAATTGCTCAGACTTGCCTGTTTCAAAGCATATTGTACCATTTCAAAACGGCTGTTAGGTAGTTTTTGTTATTGAAAAATATGCTGTGAGGAAAGGCTAATAGCTATTCAAGTTAAGAAGAAAGACTATGTAATGCGAGGAAGATCTTGCTAATCCAACCCTTTCAATAAGCTTACAAATAGAATTTGTTCCCAGCATTTATTCTGACTGAAGCAATTCTTTCAAAAAGGAACAGTAAAGAAGGACACTCATTTGGTTCACTTAAATTTAAGTCCCACTGTATCGATGCCTTATTATAGTTATGTTTACAGGTCAACTTTAATGCTTCCGTCACTACAAATAGATAAATAATATTTATTTCAGTCATTAGTCAGATAAAATAGAACATATATACATTTTATAGTAGTCCTTTGGGTTAGAAGAAGACACACTATTGCCGCTTGCTTTGCTTCCCATCCGGCGGTGCATCCCCGCGCGGCCTAGCTAGCTGCCCTCCCCCATGGTCCCCGAAACTTGCCAGCCGCCGCCGCTTGCTTCGCTTTCCACCCGGCGCTGCGTCCCCGCGTAGCCTAGCTAGCTTCCCCCGTCCCCATCCCCACCACTTTCCACACTCACCCTGGGAACTTCAGTCTCTGAAAATGCCTGCCGGTTGAATGGAGATGGATTCCCAGGATCTAAAGTATTTCTCAGTGCAGGGCAGGCTGAGGCAGCACATTGCAGAAAGATAGAGCTGTGACTCTGTGAGTCTATGAGCAACTCAATCTGCCTGCCTGCCTGCTTTGCCTGCTTTGGGGTAAAGTTGCTCTTTTTTTAATAAAAAAACAATATTTACAATGGTGTGTGTTGTGAGTTAATTTTGTGAGTTTGCTTGCTAGGAAACTTTATGCTTGCAAGCAAATTTTATGTGACATATTTATAGCTTTATATTTTGAAATGTGTGGCTGTTAGATTTTAGGTTGCTAAATTTCATACCTTGATGGGGTAGGGGTTGTGTATTTTTGAGAGTTGTGTAATTTTGTGAGTTTGGTTGTGTAATTTTGTGAGCCACGCCCACCCAGTCATATGGTAAAGCCACACCCAACAAGCCATGCCCACCAAGCCACACCCACAGAACCAGTAGTGAAAAAAAATTAGATTTCACCACTGCTAAAGCCCTTCTTCAAAATTCCAAAGATTTTTAATATTTAAAAAGCAGTTTAAAAAAAATCAAAAAGTGATTAAGAAAAGATGTTCAGCCAAGCTTTATGTCCATACAGGCTACATTATATTTGTGGACAAAGATGGAATGACTTGATTCCCAGATGCTTCACTCTCCAGCCAAGTGCAAAAACCTCATTTCTTGCTGTCTACTTGTAAGGAGTAACCATCCAGAGTCCATGTGGGCAATCCTATGCTCTCTCCTTTCTCTGGAGAGATTTCACAGCCAGAATCCATTCTCTGGTTGGCAATGTCAGATGTAATCCCATTCCCATTCTTTTAGGGATGTCTAACTTGTCATGGCCTCATCAGAGGTGAACTTGGGTTGTGTTTAGATTGCTGGGCCATGAACTATTGATGTAGTTGGAGCAATTCTTGCCTAATGGAGCAATATTGCCATAAGGTAACCTTATGTCCCAACCCACCATCTTCTCATCCCACCACTTGGAGGAGTAAACCAAGGACTATTTGAACCCTTTGCCTGTTTTTTTAGGAATAGATTGGACCATTTTCATTGCTTCTCAGATTATATACAATATGTAATCTTTGCTGCTGGTTAGCTATGAGCTCTGCCTGTATGTATCCTTGTTAGTATTTGTTTTTCTCTTTTAATATCTGGAACTCACAGCTGCAATAAACTTGTTTCACTTTTCTTTTACATCTATGGAGTCATGTATTTAAAAACTATTTTGTTTTCTACAGGGTTTTGTTTAAAACACAAAGACAGGCTTGCATTCATCGACCTCAGTTGCTAATGATAAAGAAAATGGCCTCTTTTATTATTTTGAATCATAATGGGCAGTATTTTAATTATTATGTTAATTACTGCAGCTAGTCTTAGCTGATACACTGAATGTAAACATTGTCTTTGATTATAAAAATTGCATTTATTACATTGGATAGAAAATGGGTAACCAGCCTTAAGACGGCATCTAAAGAAGTATTAATTAATGGCATACTTGTGGATGCACAGTGCATCTTGCTAGCTACTCAGGGAAATGCACTTTGAAATGTGCCCTGCTTTGGAAGCATCACAGTGCACTCTACAGGGATCCTCCTCCAAGTACAAGGAAAGATAATCCTTATTTGATTACACAGACAGAATCACAGGGTATTAGAGTTGCCTGGGTACAATGCCTGGAAAAGCCTGCTAGCCATTTAGAAGGACAAATGTAATCCAATTGAAGTCAATAGAAATTTAGCCATTGATAGAAGCAGAATCTAAACAGAACTCCTGTTTGCTTTCTGTATAACACAGGCCAAGAGCTGTCTTTTACTTAAAGCTTCCCCAAGTTTTTTTTTTTAAGGTCAATTGCTTCCCTGTCCAAAGTTTCTGACAATTTATAATAGGGGGGCGGTAGACAGACAGACAGACAGACAGACCATAAACATTGTGTAGCACAGGACATCTGATGAAATGAGTTCAGTCATTTTAAAAAATAGATTCATGTTTGACACTTATCACGGTAAAAGACTAAGAAACCTAAATAAATTTATTTATGCTTATCTCAAAAAAATGATTCTGGTTGGTGTACAATAGTTAATTAAAACAATAAATATATAAAAGCAGACATTATTTTTTAAATAAAAAGAGATATAAGAGAAAATTAATGTTAATGATAGCAATGGAATCACCTCAGGAACTCATAGGTCCCCTAGGATCCCAAAGCCTGATGACATAGCCAGGTCTTGAGGACTCCTAGAATGATATGGAGGGGATGGAGCTAACCTCACTTAGAGGAGAGGGAGATAATGTTCCATAAGGAGGGGGCACAACAGAAGAGATAGTCTGTCTCCTGGGACACCCCCAAGTGTAGTTTCCTAGCAGATGAGACTCGCATCATGCCTTCCCTACCAGAAGTGTGGGACAGACAGCTATTCTTTAAAGCACCTGAACGCCAGACTGTTTTGAAAGAGGTGGTCCCTCAAATAACCTAACTCCATGCTATGAAGAACTTTAGGTTAAAATCATTCCCTTGAATTGGACCCTGAAGCAAACTGGTAACCAATGCAGCTCACAGAACAGAGGTGTAACGTGGAAGGCCAAGTCAACCTTGAACCCTGTCAGGATTGAACTCCAGGTTTGTGAGTAGAGTTTGCCTGCAATACTGCACTTTAACTACTGAGCCACCTAATAAAGGCAGAATACAAATCTAATTAATACATAAAAGACGTGTGTGTGTGTGTGTGTATGTGTGTGTGTGTGTATATGTATATGTATGTATGTATAATATACATACACACACACACACGACACTAAAAAGTTCTTTAAAAGGGGATAGGACAGTTAGATGTGTATAAGAACACATTAAAAGTATGTGGAAGATTATATCAAATTACACAATAATATGGTGAAGTGGATGTCATTAAATCTAGTTTATGGCACAAGTCATCATCATCTGCCACATTTTGAGCGATGCTGGCTTAACCTGGCAACATTGTATGTTGTAGCAGAATTGGGATTTGAAAGCAGCAGGGAAGTGTAGAGTTGTCCTGTGTCCCCCTAGGTATTTCACACATGAATTGCTTAGATACTGTGATTTTTATTTGAAAACCTTCTCCAGCATTCCCACCTTTGTGCCTGAGATAAGTGAGAAACCTGACTTTAACATGTTTTCCTCACAAAGGTACATCTAAACTGAATCTGGAGATTTTGTATGACCAGAAGTTCTTCCCTTATCCTGACTTAAACATAGCTGTAATACTGACATATTTCAATACTCTCTTGCTTTACAAAGGCTGCTGATTTGTTTTTCAAGTATGCTTATATTTTAAATTTGGATGTTTCACAATTTAGATTTCAGTCTCCATAAATTTGCAGTGACATGAAAAATTATGGAAGATTCAGGCTGACTGTGGCTGGCAAGCATCACCAAATCCAGCCCATCAACCATGTCTCCAAATGGCCTAAAATAAACTTCTTGTTGTTGGACTGAAAAAAATGATCAAGTTCTGAAATCTGTGGCAGGCCATAATAAGTGACTGGAGGGCTCTGTTTAGTCCTGGCAGAAACTGATTAATAAAAAGAAAGCTCAAACCTGAAAACCATAGTATATCTCTTTCTCATCCATTTGCCTTTTGCAGTAGAAAACTTTCGTCAATCCTTATATATTTTATTTGATTCAGAATACAATGAGAGTGCTCCCTGGCATTGAAATTAACAGATTTTTTATATGAACTGGAAATTGATGCAATCTCTTTGGTATGCAAGCTAGAAAAGAATTCTGTTTTTATGCAGACAAAGTGCTATAAAATATTTAATAGATATTTGTAGACTGTGAGCACATTTGCCATTTAGAAGCTATAAAAACACAAGGAAAATACCTTTCCCTCTTGTGATACCTGGTTGCTTTTCTTACAATGCCACAGATTGAGGTGGGTGCATACTTCACAATGCTCACAGACACCCCTTTTTCCTTTTTCCCCACAACCACCGTGTAATTTTTTTTTTTGGGGGGGGAGAGAGAGAGAGAGAGAGAGAGAGAGAGAGAGAGAGAGAGAGAGAGAGAGAGAGAGAGAGAGAGAGAGATTTAAATATATATTCTCCTTTACCCATCTTTTTTTCCTTTTTTTTTTCTTGTTTATATTCTCCTTAGTTTGTATTCTTATTTTTTATTTTTGTAATTTTAAACTTCAATAAAACTTGTTATAAAAAAGAGGTCCTAAAACCGCAAGTCTCTTTCCTTTGGGTTTCTCTTTAAGTTGCTAAGAGCTTTATATAATCTGCCTGTGAAAGGATCATCAAAAAGAAAAATAGTAGTAATCAACAGGTAGCTGTCCTGTTCAAAGCCTGTTGGTGATTTTAGCTTTATAATTAGTGGATACAGCATAGTCAGAAGGGAGCCTAATGTCACAGCTTCTTTGCTTCTGACATAAATCCATGATGAGGTGAACATTTGAAGACTGACACTTCTTATTAGGTATTATATAAGAAAGGCACACACAGAATGACCTGCACAGGGAAATTACTAGGCACAGAGCTAGTTAGGATACTCTTGTATAGATGCCAAGTTTGCTTGACAGTCATTCAGTCAAACAATTTAATTCTCAGACTATTATTTTTTTTTTTAAAAAGGAACTCAAGAAAGACTTTTTATTTAAAATCCTTCAACAAACCCAACATGTCAATAATATTTACTGTACCTGTCATTTGCACAAGCAGAAAGCACAAAGACTGCTAAAACCCTCTAGCTGACTTCACACTGTCAGGTGTAGTAGCTCTATTATCTTTAGTATTGATTTAATGAGCCTGACAACTTTTGGATTCATAGTGGCTGAAAGAAGACTGTTTCAGAGACATGGTGACTGTGGTACAAAAGGGCCTCCCAGATGATACTGAAGAATGGACTCTTTGTAGCAAAAAAAATCTAGCAAATCTACTAAAGTATAAATGCATTGAGGGAACTGAAGGATCATACCTCCATTTTTCTCCATAGATACGTTGTATATAATATGACTGAGTATGTATCTTTCCATGAGTCCACATAAAATCAGTTCTTTTAAAAAATGTGTGATGGTGGGGGGTAGTGTATGGTAAGACAACTGCCTTTAAAAATCATGAATGAAAGAAAGTCCAATATTGCATTCACTTTAGTAGAGGTGTCTGAATCCTTATGCTACCCAGATCCAGTATATCATTTATAATACTGATGTTTTACCTATCAATAATTACTTGTCTCCCATAATGTGATCTTCTATTATTCTGTTAGTGGGAGTTAGCTCAGTTAAACAGCCAGAAACCTCTCTGAAGCTTCTTTTCATCTTCCTGAATCAGATGAACCATTTTTTTTCCTTTGTTTCTGCCTCATGCTAAGTATAGCTTTAACTATTAAGTTCTGAGTATTCTGTTTTGAATCCTGTAATTGCCCTGTGCCCTGGCTTCACTGTCATTTTGAAAACTATCACTTTGGCTGATACAGATCTCTTTGTTCTGTCTTCTTTCTTTCCTTTTAAAAAATATACGCCATATCAGCTACTGATCCAGGTTTAATATTTAACTGTTTCTGTTCAAAGCTGCATGTTAATTAATCACATTGTCTTTAATAATCACATTTTCCATTTTAATATGAATGTTCCCATATAAGATACAAGTATATACAAATACCTTCAAGTACTATATATCTTCATTGGGTATTTAGTACTATATATCTTCATTGGGTATTTAGCTGCACATGCTGTATATGTCTGCACAACTGAGCAGACATGATTATATTGAACATGTATTTTACATTCCAAAGTTCTACAATTCTTCTGTTGGAAACTCTGGAGTGGTACAATAAACAGGGTAAGTAGTAGGTCTAACCAAAATAACTTAGGTAATATTTGGTAAAGTAATTTACACTATAGGGTAACATAATTTGCTTCACTGAAAAGACAACCTGAATTGATTCATTGGATGGCCTTGAGAAATTATGGGTCACTGCTATAAAAGAAGAGTCTTCTCAGCTTCCCTGCTTAAGCTGTTCAAAATGCTTCAAGGCTACAGTTTTGGAACTGCCCAGAATATACAGATAAACCATCCAACCTAGAAGGTCTTGGGTGCAAGAGTATTTTTCAAGGTACCTAGACCAGACAGGTGATAACTTCCTCTGCAGCACTCACCAAACCTTTCAAAAGCTGTCTGGAGGAGACTGTTTTCCAAGCTAGACTATTCAGTATTCTTTGAAATTGCCCGGCTTGCAAGACCTTCAAAGCACACTGTGGACCCTACCACAGTAGAGCAAGGTGAAACAACATCATTACTTCATTTCTCCTTAAAAAGCAATGGCAAAATTTATAGCATACACTAATCAATGAAACAACACATTTTAAATTTTATGACATTTGTACATTCTGTTTATTTACTTATAGTTTATTTTCCATCCACTCTGTCCTCTTTTACTTTCTTCTTAGTTATTTATTTTATTCTTTAAATCACTTTAAAAAAAAGTAAATCTAAAAGGAGGAAAAAGAACAAGAGAAGCATATTTCTTTGGGAAGCAATTACAAGAGGATAGTTCCTTCAAAATTTTATCAAAACAAAGCATCCCTTTCAACTCTCACACTGTAGATGATTCTCAGCTGGAATGATCAATGGTTGTGTCTGAAATAAGATAGCTTCCTATATCGTGATAATTTTGGTGAAACAAACATTTTCTTATTCATGATTTTCTTCTCTACTAGATATAAAATATCAGCTAGAAAAAAATATGATGAAGTACTGCACAGACTGATAGCATGGATTTCTTTGGTCATATTTTATACAATGCATTAAGAGGAGAAAGAATACATCTGCAGTAGCTGTGCAGTCTCTGTGATGTATAGTTAAATTCTAATTTATAGTCCTCGGGATTCCATGGGGGTCCTTCTGTTAGAGCAGATATTAGGAGGGTAATTCAACTGAGCCCACTCCAGTCTGAATGTTACTCCTTTGTTTCTTCCACAATTTATATGAATAGAGTGTCCCTGCTTAATACTGCAAAATGATTGGGGTGCCATCAATTTCTTGTAAATTGCTACCATTATGCACACAATGCTTAATGCTGAATTTGGACACATGCGTCCCCACACCCCCTCTCAAGCATAGTTCACATTATTTGTTACATGCTGTGTTTCACGTGATAGTAGCCAATATCTTTATCAGCAGTGGTCTGAACATTTCATAGGCTGGAAATAGATTTTTATAGCAAAATGGAATAGTTACTCTCTCTGCCACTCTATATTCTGGATTGTTGTTTTAAAATGAGAAAAAATGCATTGAAGGCTTTTCATTCTTTGTGAGCCTTTGTTTAAACTTTCCTGGGGTTCCCTTCTCAGATTCCTCATTGGCAAGCCTGCCCACCTTGCTTCTATAGCAGCCTATGATCTATCAATAAACTGACTTCTGCCATCTGTCCTCCATAAAGACATGGCAGAATCATATAGAAAGAGACCAGGGTGGATTAGAGTCTTTGCCTGTCTATCTGCACTGTCACTTTGGTATTAATTGTTGGTGTTGTTTTTCGCAGCAGGTATACCTATGGGAAAGCTCGCACTCTGACTAAATCCCCCGTATCTGGCACATGCCAATTTGCCAATTGATGAGTCTCTCAACTCTGCAAGCAAGGGTGTGCCCTGAAAGCTCTTGGCTGTCACTCAGATCCCCTAGTGTTCAGTAGTTCCTGTTCCTTTATGCAACTGGATTTCTTGTTAAATGATGGACCTCAACAAATGCTATTGTTTGCACTTACACAGTAATAGGCAAAGACATCTGGCAATAAAATGTTCAAACAGTGCCTCAAGAGCAGCATTTGTTAGCCATTTTTTTAAAAAAAGGAATCAAATTACCCTGGATTCATTGTTATTACTTTTCAGATGTGAGATTTTTCCAATGTGCAGCCTATTCAACAGGCATCTGAATAAAGCTGTAAATAATTAACTTGCCTTCAAAAAGTGACTTATCCCTAGACCTGTATTGATCACAATACACATTAGGTTCAAGACTGATGTAATGCTTTAACCAGTCTCTCAAGGTTTTTGTTTAATTTTCTAAAAGCTATATATGTTGCTTCTATCAAGCAAGACGGCTCTGGTGGAAACGTTTTATCTTTATGAGGTTTAGACTCAGGGAGAAAAAATTGCTAGTTGCATGCCATGAAGAAGAACAGGTGGGTTAAAAAAAACAGTAGTACTATTATCAAACTAAGGATTTCTTCTACAGCTAAAAACTAAAAATAATAATTTAAAAATAATGCTGAGAGAGATAATCATGAATTTTCCATACTCTCAGACAAATAGAGAGAGAGAGGGGGGGAGAGGGAGAGGGAGACAGAGAGGAGACAGAGAGAGAAAACAAACTGAAAACTGAAAACATTGTCTAGTTGGTGATATTTGGCTCTATATATTTTCCTTCCTGGGAAGACTGAGGACTATGCACCTCAGTCTTGAATTGAGACTTTGAACCCTTTATGTGAAGTCCTTCCATGTCTCTATTTTTGATAAGAAATAAATAATGGAAGAGGGAAAAAACAAATTACTTATATTTGTTTTCCAAATATATAGATAAGCAATGCACTGCAGCTGCTAAAAAAAGCCAAAGCAGTCATAGGCTGTATTAACAGAGGGATAGAATCAAAATCACATGAAGTGTTAATGCCGTTTTATAATGCCTTAGTAAGACCACACTTAGAATACAGCATCCAGTTTTGGTCACCACGATATTAAAAAAAAAAGATGTTGAGTCTCTAAAAAGAGTGTGGAGAAAAGCAATAAAGATTATTAGGGGACTGGACACTAAAACATATGAAGAACGGTTGCATGAATTAAGTATATCTAGTTTAAAGAAAAGAAGGACCAATATTTGAGGGCTTGCCGCAAAGAAGATGGTTTAACCTATTCTCAAAAGCACCTGAGCACAGTACAAGAAGCAATGTATGGAAACTAATCAAGGAGAGAAGCAACCTAGAACTAAGGAGAAAGTGCCAGAACAATTAATCATCAGAACAACTTGCCTCCAGAAGTTGTGGGTGCTCCAACATTAAAGATTTTTAAGAAGAGATTGGGAACCATTTGCCTGAAATGATATAGATTTTCCTGATTGAAAGGAGTTTGGACTAGAAGACCTTCAAAACCTTCAATATGTTATTGTTCTGTTATTCTGTTCTCTGAAAGTCCTTCTTTAAAAAAGCAACATGCTTGTAAGAGTTCCACCAAACTCAGCTTACGCCCAGATAGGAAGTCCTTGTCTGCAAGATAGCTTGACTTTTCCAGAGATATTTCTTTGTTTATAAACAATATTTTAACATTGAAAATGTGAAGTATGGAAGTATCCTTGGAGATAAATAATCCCTATTTAGTGCAGGAAACCACTATGAGGACAGAGAGCCATTTTCCCAAATCTATTTAAAACTATAAAGTTCTTAAAAGCTATGTTACAAGTTTATGTTTGATCAGGTCATAAGTTCTGCTGGTTTAACTGAAGTAAGGTTGTTCATATCATTTATCTATAGATAGACATTCATGAAAGGAAGCTTGTGGCCATCAAGGTCAGAATCATATCAGCAATATATGAAAAAGACTCATTTCTGCCACGCTGTCTCAACCAATGTCGATCACATCAAAGAAGCAGATAAACTGACATGGACAAGACTGCCAATTCCTAGTTGCATCGTAAATATCTTTTCCCCTCTATTATTTGTATTCAGTAACACATAGCAACAATCAGAACTTATAGGTGAACTTATAGATTTCTTATAGGTGAATGAGTTCAGTTTGATTTATTCTTAGCCAATAGACATTTTCTGAATTTTAAAAAATGGTAAAATTTTAAAATATGACAAACACTGAGAACAATAACATTATGGTATCATGTGATGACCCAGGGCTGGGCATGGAAGCAACACAGCTGGAATGAAGGCTTAAGTCCCCTTTATTGCTTCAACTTTTCCCCAAAAGTCCCACTGTTCACTGCAAGTACAGGAGCAAAGCTCTAAACATGCACCTCCAACCCAGAGCAGAACTTTGTCACTGAGAACTTGCACATAGCCAGGCCAGGCAAGCAAGGCAAGCAGGGCAAGGCAAGCAGGGCAAGGCACAGCAGAGTATCCAGATATCAGTAACAGCATGTGAGACTGAAAAAAGGTAACACTTGTTCTCAACAAGCACTCCTCCCAACAGCATCTCTTTAAATCTCATTCGCCAGGTAAGCCTTGTGAAGAGGGCTGGGGAGTCCTCCATTCTCTATGCTTGGGGATGGTGGGGGAGATAATTGCTCATTGCCGAAGCTCCCTCACTCCTCTGCTCCGCTGCCTGCCCTCTCCTCCCCACTCACTTGGTCATCCTGCACCCTCTCTCCTTCGCTGATGACCCTTCCCAGGCCTGATGGACTGCCTTGTCCTGCTCCTCTGGTCATTCCTCTGTTGGCCCTAGCTCCATCTCCTCCTCCTTGGAACCAGGGTCTGACGGGTCCATGACATATCAGTTCTTCCCAATGACCTGAACTACCTCAACTTTCCTTTGGAATTTAGTACTTTATAATCATAAGTTCTGTTTTTTCCTGTCAGGAACAAATGAACTAGAAATTATTATCTTACCATCTGAATATGGTTTCCTTCCCTTCCTCATCAAATAATGAAGCTATATCTCCAGTAAGCTCCATGATATTTGCACATTGCAAATGATCACCACATATCCATTATCAGTTAGTAAGAAGGAGTGCAAATGTTTCTGTTATGGTGTCATTTCACTGTACACATTTCATGAACACCACCACATACCTGATAAACTTTGAGACCTAACATTACTTCTGTCATCTCACTTTGACAAATAATATCTTCTGTCTGCCAGAAGGCTGCTTAAGTTGACCTTAAAGAAATGCCATCCTTTGGAGAAGATATTAAAAATTGTACACTATTTGCCAATATTAGAAGGAAAGAAAGATTTTGTAATATTTTGAATCATAAAATATGTTGAAAATAAGCTTTGTCACCCCTGGAGCAAGAATAATAATCAGAGTGTCTTGGAAATCATAAGAAAAGTTGATCCAAGGATACATAAAATTCTTGAGTGAATGTGAAGAGGCTCACTACAACATAGAATGAACCTTTTATGAAATTCATAATATCTCAACTAACATATAAAATCATAAAATATGAAAAGCGTAAATGATAACACTGCCAAATGAGAAAAATTGAATCTTTAATGTATAACAAAAAATCCTAAATAAATAAATTTCCATCTATTACTTTAAGCATTGTTTTATACATATGTAAACAATAAAAATGTAATAGAAATTTGATTTTGTTGTAAATTTTTATTTAAGAGTAACTTAATGAATAATAAATGCTAGAAGTCTAAGGAAATTAGTGAGTGGCATTAAATGATTGATATGGTAATCATATATCATTTTTAATAGAATATTGTCCAACAGGGGTGAAATCCAGCCGTTTCGCACCAGTTCGTGTGAACCAGTAGGGAAAATTTTGATTGCTTTGGAGAACTGGCAAATATCACCTCTGGCTGGCCCTGCCCCTGCCTGCCCACTCACCACTCACCCCACCCCCTTGCTCACCCTGCCCCAGTGTCTCTGCTGGCCTTCCCACAAGGATGTGCCTGAGGCCCAACTGCTCCTGATCTGCCTGCCTGCCTGCTTGCGTAAGTAAGCCGCTGCTGCCACTTGCCTCCCTGTCCCTTCCCACCTGGCTCTGCATCCCCGGGCGGCCTAGCTAGCTGCTCCCCCCCCCCACGGTCCCCAGAGCTTGCCTGCCACTGCCGCTTCCTTCGCTTCCCACCCGGCGCTGCGTCCTCGCACGGCCTAGCTAGCTGCCGCTCCCCCACAGTCCCCGAGCTTGTCTGCTGCTGCCGCCTCTTGCTTCGCTTCCCACCCGGCTCTGCATCCCCACGCGGCCTAGCTAGCTGCCCCCCCATGGTCCCCAGAGCTTGCCTGCCGCTGCTGCCACTTGTTTCCCTTCCCAGTTCTCACCTGTTGCTGCGTCCCTGAGCATCCTAGCTAGCTGCCCCCCCCATGGTCCCTGCCACTTTCCACACTTACGTGGGAACTCTAAAAATGCCTGCCAGTTGAATGGAGATGGATTCCCAGGATCTAAAGTATTTCTCAGTGCAGGGCAGGCTGAGGCAGCAGATTGCAGAAAGACAGAGCGAGCTGTGACTCTGTGAGCAAC
>JANHFL010007721.1:108214-119907 GCA_032468155.1 Oxyrhabdium leporinum
GACAGACAGACAGACAGACAGACAGACAGACAGACAGACAGACAGACAGACAGACAGATAGATAGATAGATAGATAAATAGATATAGCCACAGCTTCAAGTTCTTTTGGCTGGAGGTCATAATAGCATAGGGATTTTTTCACAACTTCTTTATAGTGCTTCCATAGTCAACCTCAATGTCTCCATCTAGATTGTGATACACTATAGAGCAACCAGCAATGTATCCAGAGGTCAATGTGTTCCACCCATCTCATCTGGGCTTTGAAAATGAGGGACTCTATGCTGGTGGAATGTTGCTACAGCCTGTATAATGACATCTTGAACTGTGTCCACTTTTCAAAGCAGATCCTTACAAGCGGTAAATTACCAGAGAGTTTTTCATTAAGTATATTTTGGAAACCTTGGACAAGGGACATGATCTGGCTCTTGTAGTCTGCTAATGTTGAATGATTTTCCAATAGTCCTTGGTTACTTGTGATGTATAAAGGCTATGTTTAGGCTGAGAACTGACTGGACCACAGGCTTCTGTTGTGCACTTCATTTTCATCTACAACTCATCTGCAAATATAAACTAAATACAGCAAAAATCATCTACATAATTATCAGAAATTCCTGACAATACACATTGTGTCTCTAATTTTTGCTTAGAACCAGGTTTATATGCATTACATGTTACTTGTTGATATTGTAGGAAAAAGGGTGTCTATTGCCTTAGTCAATAATAGCAAAAGAAAATTAGAAAGAACCTGAGAACAATTTGGTGCAAATGTTACAAAATAGCATAAACATTCAAGAACATCATTGGAGAGATGGAATGGCTAAATTGGCTTAGAATTTAAGATGGGATGAAAACCCTGCAAAAATCAAATTCAACAGTGATCCATATTTTATAGATTTAATAGAATGCCGAAAAGTGATGCCACTGTCCTTTTAAGTAGTAAACATCTGTCAAATAAAGATGCTTGCTTGTTCATGTCTCTCCAGGAAACCACCTCCTAATTGGGTCCAGATAATGGTGAATGCATCCTTAAGAGGAAGAGGTGACTTTACCAGCTCTTAAAAAGGTGGTGGTTTGCCCCTTCCTCAATAAGCCATCCAAGAGTCCTGGACAATTTTTGTCCTATCTAAGGTTCTTAGGAATGTATTGGTTGGCAGCATTATAGGGCTCTGAAGGAAATGGATTATCTGGATTCTTTTCAATCAAGTTTCACACCAGGAATTATGTCTTCATGGAGGTACATGCAATAGTGTTGAAAGTATTGTTACTACTCAACTTACCTTCAGAAAACTATGTTTTGCTTTGTACATGTAATCCTAACTCACATAATTTTAATCTAAAATTTTAGTGAAACAAATGGAAGAACCTTTATTGTTTATTATTATTCATTACAAAATAACATAAGGTATCAAAATTTTCAGTATTGGACAAGAACTTTATTTTTTATTAAACTTTCCACTTTTTAAATAACTATACCTTTTTCAGTAAGTAGTAGAATGATAATTAATGGGAAGCCAAGTACCCTCCCCCCCAAATTATACCATCTGGTATAATTAGTCAGCTTGAAGGATAGTTAATGAAGTATATTATGCACAATTAAATGTGTGCATATATATATTTACCTGTGAAATATATGCATAGATTGGTCCATAAGAAACAATGTCATTTTTCTTTCTATTCCCTGTCCTTTCTCTTAAAACATTTTCATCCTCAGCTAGTTTTATGTTTGCTGACATCTTGGAAAACAAATGCACAGAAGAATGAGATTTCTAAATGTCATGAAGGAGTTTGATAAGTGACATTAGGGAGCATTAAAAACAAGCCATATCAAGCTCCAACTGGATTTGAGGTCTTTCTGTGCATGCAAAACATACACTGGTGGAGGAAAACCCTTATTAAAATTCAGCTATTCAAGTCTATTTGAATGTGGAGGTTCTCAGCCATGCATCAACTATGACAGATGCCACCATTTCCTGAAATTCATTCTTTTACATACACTCATTAGGGGTGTCTGAAGAATTCATCTTAATCTGTTTGTCCACTGAGAGAAATGAACAGCTGTTAACTTTTCCTTGCAGACATTTTTGTAGCTTTCCTCTTAGCCAACTGTCAGGAAAAAAAACCTTAACGTCTAACATATTTTGCAACTGTCCCAAAGGGGTTGACTGTTTACAAAGAAAACTTTGAATGCAGCACTCAGCAATTGACTGAAATGCATTTCACCTGGTTCCCCCCCTATACAAATTACATATGCTCTTTCAAAACTATTTGTTTTAAGCATTTGTGAATCATACTGGATCCTATCAGGGCATCTCTAAACTACCAACTTATATTTTGACCAGGCTCTCTTCCCAACTCCTGGGAAGATTCACTTCAGTGATACAGGTGCCCTCTTCTACTCTACCTTGGAGTAATTCTTTTTGTAATTTCTCCAAAAAGAAAAAAAAGTGGCAACCACTTGATCTTGACCAGATGGTAAAAATGAAGTTTGTGTTATTTACCTCAAAGTTAGAGAACTAGAAGAATATTGAAAGGCACAAAAGGAAAAGCACAAGAAAACAAAAGAAATGAATGATTTCTGATTTCAGCCCACTGCTCTTTAATCTGGATTGACTCTTCTCACATAGGCTGTAATGAGATTTCTGTGGGTGGCATTCTTCTTTTCTTACTTAGCTTTTGGCCATTCCTATGGGATGGGTGAACAATGACAAAAAGTTAAAAAAAAAAAAAGTAAAGCTTTCCCCTTCTTTCCTTAAAAGTGTATCTCAGATGGGGACTTTCTTGCTCCTTTTTGAGTTCTCAGTTTTACCCAGGTTTCCTTTCAGTGCATGTATAGTATCTCTTTGATTATGTCAGTGAATTTCTATGGCTTCTTTCTGGGAATTAAAAGAAAACACAAAAATATGATTAAATTATGCGGCAACGATGAAATTATTCTCTTAGAGTTGTGAAACATGCAACCATAAATTAATATGTCAGAAAATGGGAAGGCATTCCATTCCCACCAACATTTTTTCAAGACCAAAAATAGCCACCAGCAAAATCAAGATAGCATTCCGATTCCTTTTCAAAGTTAGCCTTCTCAAATGCTTCCTGGAATAACAAGACGATCATGTGATGCTGTTGAAATTTTTTCCTAGAGTTTATAACATACAAGTAGAATGGCTCTAATCTTACAGTTGTGGAGCTTTACTGACAGGCAACAGAGTGTACTTCTCTATCCTGTTCCTTCCCCAGTTTTTTTTTTCATAACCTAATTTTTTTAAAGGCAATGTTAGACCTTCCAAAAATATTGCTGTACTTGGAAACTCTTGTCACACTTGCATATTAAGCTTAATTTTTCTTTAGTCTTACTCCATTCCCAAGAGTTAGTCTGCCTCCAAAGGTCTTACTCAGATCTTTGGAGCCCTATAATGGTTTCCCACCTGACCAGCCTCTGCTTGCTTATCACTCAGGATGTGTTGTCACCCCTGGCAACACATTAACTTTTATAATTGGAGTCAGTTACAGCCACTTGCTGCTGACCTTGACTGCAAGGTATGTGCTCTCTGTTTCTCAGTATGGCCTAGTTACTGGGCAGTTGCCTCCTGACTCTACTGTTGGTGATATTGTCTATTAAAACTGTTCCTACTGTCTGCTTTTGTTTTTCAAGTCTCCAACATCTTCAAGCTTACAAATCTTCAAGCATAGGGAGAGTTCAGGGAAGTCTTTGCAAATAAGGAGAGAGCACTAGCGTAGGCCAACAAGAAGGTAAATGGATAAAGCCGTGCTACAATTATAGTTCATCTCAATTACTATGAGTAGATGCCTCTACCACCTTGTTCATATGCAAATATAATTGGTCTAGTGATTTTTCTATGGATAAAAATAATTCTGTGGAAAAAATATAATTCCAGACTAGAATAATTTTTTTCCAAAACAAAAGGTAAAACAATGTAGAAATATGAAGGCCTATATATTCCTTGTACTAGAATTACAGCTCCCCACCTTCTTTGGTGATTAATTCTAATATATCTAAAACTTTTCATATTAGACTAAAAATTCATAATGTCACTTCCATCAGAAACATTTCATTCTAAAGGCTCTGCAGAGACTTATCCTTTGCTTTAAAGCCAAATACTTTATAGCCTTTACCATTTATCACCAGTAAAACTGAACTGCAATTTCTTTCTATTTGAAGTGAACATATTCCATCACAGCATTTGCCATTTCATTTGGGAATGCTATGGGGAAAAAACTAGCTTCTCTTCATGGCCATTCAAAATGACTGTGACATTTCAAGCTTGTACAGAAGACATCTTACCAGTTCCAAATGAAGTGACTATATCTAAAGACCAAGGCTTCTTAAGGGATGCTATCATTTTCATTCACCCATACTTCTTTCTGGCCTTAGCTTTTTCATTATATCATGGCTTTAGATTAAAAAAAAAGAATAGCTAGTGCTGGCATTTGTACGAAATGTAAATGTTATTCTAATTAATTTGATTTCAACCCAGAATGTAATACTCAGCTTGGTTTGTACAAGACAAACTTTCCTTTGGTATCTCTGTAGCTTAGCAAATACTCATAAATAAGATTATTAAATTTAGTTGAAACAATATCCAACTACTGTTAAAATAGCTAATAAATATTTTAATCATATTTTCAATGTATTTCCTTTCCTCTGTTGTAACTCTTTCAGGTATATTTGATCCTGAAGATTAGTTTCAGACCAGTAGATACAGTTGGAGTGAAACTTGATCCACTACTTTCTCCATCAATTTTGTACATACGACACATTAAAGCAAGCTTCAGTATACGCAGTAAAATTGTATCTCCAAAGCCAGAATGTTAATTATTTCCTCAAATAATTTTTTTTCTTAAATTAGTTATTCTTTATACACATTGTCTTCCACTGCAATTAGATTTAGAATATACCATTATATTTCTAATGATGTAACTAAGATCTCCACAGACCCCTCAATCATGCAGTAGTATCTTCTCTGGAATTCTAGCTTCAAGATTGACTTAGCAGGAAGTACTATAAGAAATTGTTGAATTCTCTTTTACACATAGTAGAAAGAAAATGAAAATAAATTATTTTATTTATTTGAGGGTAAATTATATGAGGTTTTTGTAAATTTTCACCAATGGGGATGAGCCCTCAAAGCACACTCAGCCATTGGTCAGCTATTTTACAACTATTTTGGAACTGTAACCAAGATAGACTATCAACTTTTAGTAACCACATACAGTAGGTAGAGTTTTTCCAGGATGATCTGTGTCTTACCTGACCCTGCAGGTTCTTCCACTGGTAAAAGATTAATAGATTAAGAATAAGCATTAAAACAAACAAACAAACAACTAAAGCAGCACTCAAATCTGAGGATTAGCATCCTTTCATTTCTTCTATTTAGTTTTGCTGAATATTTTGTGAGATATTTCATTTCTTGAGATAGAAGCTAGTTCATGTTCTTCTTTTGTATGCCTGCTCACAAATATAATGCTGTTGCAGAGTGTGTTCCATGTTACTCTGCTAACTTTCCCTTTTTAATTAAATAGTTTTTACAATGATAGCTTTCTCTGTGGATGTTCACATAGAAAGAAATAAGTTTAATCATTGAGTAGGGTTGGCCCATGCATTCCAAGCCACAGGCTTGCCGGTATTACCCTGTCATTATCTGCCATTCTTTCTTTCAGAGCAGACATATTGGTGCAATATTTGATCAAGAATAGTGCTGGTCTCCCTGCTGAAAAGCTCTGACATTCCTTTCTCCCTGGATCTCAACAGACCAAGTAGTGCCTTTAATTGTGGACAAGTAAACATTTGTCTGATGGCTTGAGAATTTTGTAACTGAAATGAAACAGAAGCTGTCACCACAGGTGGGTTAACAGCTGCTGCCAAGTATCTCTTCATCTTTCAATCTTAAAGAAATGCCACATAGGAAAGAGGATAATTTTCCAAGTCACAGATGCTGGTGAAACAGTGGGGAAAATGAAATGTTTTACATGAAACTAAATTACTAATAATATGCATTAAATGCAGTGATAAAGTAGTATTCTTCCTCTAAAACACACTTATCTTCCCATCTGCCCCACTAATGGGTACCTACTGCTGCCTTTTCCTATTAAGGAAATGCTTATTAATTATAAAAAAAACCACATCGACTTGTAAATCATCAATCCCTCCTCCAAACAAATGTAGAGCTTTGCTTCTACTATTCCATCAACATGCTCAGACTGAAACAAAAACAAACAAAAAACATCAGGAAAACAATTAGGCAATAGAGTAAATCTGCCAATGGTTGTTTTGCAGGCTTTGATGTTAGCTTTATTTTTATTTTCAATGCAGTTCATATTTATAGACATTTAAATTTTATTTCTCATAATGAATGCATTTCAGTCCATTGCTCTATTTTACTATTGGCTGTTTGCAAGTTTTTGAAATTGCCCTATGAAAGAACATATGTAGTCTTTCTTCTGCAGCAATGTGTGCTTCTAATGATAGCAACTTTCAAATCAGTGGGAACATCATTACATATATCTTATTTATTTTTAACTAGTTACAAAGAAGTAAACTTCACATAGGCCACAATGGAGCTATATTTTCCCATTTTAACTGTTACATTCAAATTATCACCCTCCCATAAACTAATCAGAATGCAATGAAAGTGGACAAAAAGTTCAAATTCTCCGGAACAACAGATGCGGCAACATTGAACATGATAACCAGCTGCCTCAACATTTAATCATACAGTTCAGTTATTGCATTTATTCCTGTAAAGATTGGATATATCCAATTTTAAAAAGTTATTCTACAAGGTTTTTTTCTTAGCGCACCTATCATTCTCTCAAACCCATGTACCAGGCAATTACTTTTCACGAGAGAATACTTGTGCTTTATTTTAGCTAATCTCATTTTTAGCTTCTATTTTTATCTGACATCTTTGTCTGAACATCTTTAATCTCTGACCCACAGATTCTGATCATTTATCTTTATTTGATATCGTGCTATCTGTCCACATATATTATAGAAAGTAATATAATTCTAGATATTATGATTCAAAGAAAAAAAAGTAAAAGCGTACCCTATTAATAAGCATGGAAGGATGTTAAAATTCATTCATGCAAAACTTTCAGCGTTCATAATATTAATTTCTTCTCACCAGTTGCCACTTTTTTGCACTGTCTCTTTTAGTCAATCAATCAGCTCATCCCATTTTCCTCTGAAAGTGCTTAAGCAAAACATTCCTTTCTTTAAAACATGGTCACCTAACTTTTTTGAGCAAGGAGATAGATATGCTTTTGGGACAAGGGGACTAATTTGGCCACCACAGAAAGTAACCTTATCCTGAGCATGCATGTTTCCAGAGCATCTTACTCTCAATCACAAATACAACTTCCTTTAAAATCAATCCCAGGAAATACCATATGTAGCTTTTTGTGCAATCTAGGGTCTTACTGAAGACCACTGCTTTGAGCATAAAACTGAGGAGACTGGGAGGAACATGAAAAGTTTAGGAGTTCCACATGAAGCCCCTTGACCTGTGTCTCAAAAATTTCTTATTTTCAGCATATTGATCAATTATGTCCTGTTAAGCCAATGTTCACTATTAATCATCCTATAGATGTTGTCTATGATGATCTGCCCTATCCTGGTGTTTCATATCTTCCAACAATGTTAATCCTCAACTTACAACCACAATTGAGCCTGAAATTTCCATTGTCAAGCAAAACAGATATTGAGCTCATTTAACAACCTTTCTTGCCATAGTTGTTAAGTGAATCACTGCAGTTGTTAACTTAGTAACACAATTGTAAAGTGAATCTGGCTTCCCATTGACTTTCCTTGTTAGAAGTTCACAAAAGGTGAGGACATAACCCAGGGACACTGCAACCACCATAAATATGAGCCACTTGCCAAGCCTCTCAATCTTCATCCAGTGACCATGGGGATGCTGCAACGGTCATAAGTATGAAAAAGGTCATAAGTCACTTTTTCAGTGCTCTTGTAACTTTGAACAGTCTCTAAATGAAAGGTTATAAGTCAAGGACTACATGTACCACTTACCTGTTCTCTTAAAGTTAGCATATTCAAGGAGAAATGCTTATTTTTCCTCTTTTTTCCATTAGTTAGAAAATTGGTGTTTAGCTACACTTACTAGTCTTCTTTAAACGCAGGAGAAATAACTTTAAAATAAAGTGATCAGTGAGCGAGCTTCACATTTTGTTTGAAATTTGACGGAAAGGAATGAAAAAGATAGAAGTCATAAGCCTTTATAACCACAACACAACTACTTTAACTAGTTATCTGGTTGCTTTAATTTTTTATAAATTTATTTTAGAAAAAGTCATTTTACAGTGATTACATGATGCTGTTATATTGCACAACCTCCTGAATAGGATAACATATATACTACAAAATCGAGTCAACAACTACTTAGCAGTAAATAAAAAAGCTTTAATCCTTTGCTATTATCTGAATTTTGAACCCAAGATATAATATTCCTACTTCTAAACAGTGTAAGATCACATGTTAATTATACCCAAAAGAAGGAAGGTGGGATTCATGATCCCCATGGATACAAAGGCTTTTGCTTAAAACTAAATAAAAGGAAATGAGGATTATGAGCCACAGAAAATAGTGACTTACCTCATCCTATCACATTCTTCTCAGGATGTGAGCGCTCCTGATGAAAGAGTCAAAATACACATACCTGTCCCTTTTTCAAGAGCAACAACTCTGGGAATCCTGTTTAAAAACTTATCTCAGCTTTAGATAATACAGTTGTTAAAACAAAACTCCCTAAATAAAGCCAGTTGGTCGAGACAAAGGCAGATGATTTTGCAGTTCAGTGGCTTAAAAGGGTTATATGATATAGTATCAAGGCCTTAGATGAGAAAGGATTTTCTCTGACGATGGTGTGGCAGGATGAGCCCCTTTAATTAACATCTCAACTCTGTATGTGTCTGAACCAGTTCATATTCTTAACCTAAAAAAGCATGTGGCAGTATAGTTACAAGGTGGTAGTAACAGTAACTTGGTAGCATAGCAAAGATGTCATCTTGTGGGACCAAGAAAGCATGTCTTTTCTGGTTCAGCCTCTTCTATCCTCTCTCCCTTTAGCATATCCCAGACATTCATATGTAGCCAGACTCTTAAGTCAGTATTTGTAGCCCTATAAGTAAAATACTTTGATTTAAAAGGCATTATAAAAGACAATTATTGAATCTAGACAAAGCTAGCTGAACTCTGAAACCAGAAGGACTAAATGCTCATAGGATTCACTGCTTTCAGTGGTATCTAACTAGAAATAACTTAATCTAGATGGACTATATTATTATACAGTTAAGAAAAATATTGACTTGATCATGGAAAGACCTCATAGATTAGCTTGAAAGTATCATTGAAATTTGACACGTCCCACAATGAAAGAGACATCCTATTTTCATATATTAGCAGATGCTTACTGCCCCTTTTTATATGCTACAAATTTGAGAAAGTAAGCGATAAAGATATGTGTAACCAATGGAAGGACTAGTCTCCAAACTGATGCAACCTCCATGATTTTTTTCCAGTATGCAGAAGGGAATCCTCTGAACCTCTAAACATGAGTCTAATATATAGAATCCAACATGTAGTTCATCTATTGAGAGTATTATACATGACCAGTTGAAAAACTAATAAAAAAAACCAACCAGAGGGGGAAAATAGCCATCAGAAGTAACAGATATAACTGGCAAAATGATGAGAAACTCTCTGGAAGGAGAGAGATTCATTTCTGTGTCTTTACTAGGTAATAAGTCACAATCCTTCTATTTTGGCTCAGTCAACTTGAAAACAAATGGCTTGTGGCAAATGCTTGTTCTCTGTGTATGATATTTACTATTTGTTATTTCAAAAAGTCACTGGAGAGGAAAAGACCAATCCTTTGATGACATTCTCTCCAGGAAATTGCCAGGATAAGTCTCAGCAGCCTCCTGTCACCACAAAAATGCTTGGCCTAGATCAAATGAAAGTTGGTGTTAAAGGAAGCCTGTTTACCAGACTTTATTAAGCCACAGGAACAGGCAGACTAATATGTCTATATTATAAGGCAGACAATGCCTTTCAGAATCCAAACAAAGACATTCCTATTAAGAACCCAGACTCAGCTGTTTGCTAGGGAACAGAAGGTGTTAGTTGAGAATTTCAGTGCCTGCAAGGAAGCCTATGGTGCCCTTTAAATTTATATCCCCCCCATCACATCACACTAAGTACATAGCACTCTTCTTTCTGTCCATCCTCTTAAGGGCTATCACTGCCTGCATGCTGTGATCCAAGACTGATAAAAACATAGGCATGATAAAACTTACAAAGAGTGGGGCTTTTTGCCTCAATGTTTAGCAAATCAGCATTTACTAAAAATAACTCTTGCCAACTGGGAAGGCTTCAAAATTGAATAAATGAACCCAAGCTGGTGTCCTGGCTATGATTCAAACGTAAAAGGCTTTTTAAAAACAGCATTATTCCCCGGAGGCTACATCGCACATATATAGAGAGAATTCAGGCTTTCATCATTTTTTACATTTAATATATCCATAAGTTACAGCAATACAATAGGCCAAAGACCAGCTATCTTGATTCTCGTTTTGATGGCAGAAAAAAAACCAGTAAAATTTCAGAACAGATGAAGCAGAACACTTATTGTATCTCTTAAAAATTAATTGACTCCTGGCTGACAGTGGGTTCAAATACACTACTATTCCAATGTGAATAACAACCAAAGTTTCTACCCTGTGCATTGGCTTTAGCCATCTGAACCAAAGAGCATTTATCTTCCATTACTATGGTTTTTCTAAACCAGGTATTGCTGTTCTGCAATTCTCATATTCTTTTACCTATTCCAGTGCTGCAGTTGTTAGAATTTAGACTGTAACATAGCCCCAAATTATATATTTAATTTTCATAACATTGGGAATCTGCATGACAATATCTTTAGGTCAAAGCAAGCAATGCCCAAAACTGCATGATTCTAAGTGCTATTTTTATGAAATATTAAGGGACAAGGTGATGAAGTCATGGATCAAAATCCCACGCCCCTCTATGTACATGTGATGTCAACATACTGTCAGAAAGATGATACCCACCATCTTGGTTCTTTAACTTCCACCATGAACATCCCTCTCAAATCTCTTTTAATTATCCTACTGCAAAGCCACATTTCCTCCAACCATGCTTGTGCTTTACATTTTTCTTATCCAATTAGATCACTTCATATTTTTTCCTGTTAAAATCATTTCAGACCACTGCTTAAGTATATTTAGGTCTTATTAAATTTTCATCTAAAATACTGGAACTTTCTCCACTTTTGCATTCTCTGTACACATTATTTTATTCATAAAATTTATTAGCTGCCCATCTTACCACACGATAATGCTGAGCGGCTTGTAATATTGAAAGATAAACTGAATAAAACCTGATAATATACGTTAAACGACATCATGCCGCTGGGGCTGCCACCACAGCTGCCCCCACAGAACGGACGGAGGCGGTGGGGGAGAGTGCGAGAGGGCCTCTCCACTGGAGGTGACGCCGGCGGCGCCGGCGGCACCCGGCCGCGGGAGCTGCCCCCTGGGACTTGGTGGGGGTAGCAGGGAAGAGGCCGAGAGGGCCGCCGACGGAGTGGAGGCCAAGAGAGCCGGCGAGGCCCTGCCGCTGGAGGTGGCACCAGCAA